>PVHY01026390.1:0-17334 GCA_004024945.1 Uropsilus gracilis
TAAAGATGTTTTTGATGACTTGATCTCTGTAGTAAGGTAAGTAAAGTCAAAAACGTTGAATTACCTCAAGTTAAAAAATATTAACACTGCCCAAGAAAATACAAATGAGAACATATTCATACAGTATATAGCCAGTGAAGGGTAATAGTCAAGGTACACTAAAAAGTCATACAAGTCAACAACAAACTAAAATAACTCAGTAAATGAATGGTAGCAGTTCTGAAGACACCATTCACCAAAAAGGATATCCAGAAAACCAGTAGACATGAAAAAATGTACATCATGGCTTCCAGTAAGAAAGATGCACGTTTAAATTACAGTGAGACACGATCTCATACCCATGAGGATGGTACATATTAATAAAACCTTTAACAGCAGGTGTTGGAGAGGATTCAGAGACAGGAACTCTGTTACACTGTATAAACTGATAATAGCTATTATGAAAAACAATATGAATTTGCTTAAAAACTAAAAATTAAAAAAAACATACGACCCAGCAGCTCACTCTTAGGAATCTTTCCAAAGAACATGAAACCATCAACAAAAAATTACATGCTCTGCATTGTATCTTGCAGCATTATTTATAATATGTAGAACATGTAATCAGCTGTAAATGTCCATCAATGGATGACTGTATAAAGAGGATGTGGTGTATTTGCACTATGAACTGTTATTCAGCCAGAAGGAAAGATGAAATGAAGTCATTTTTAGTGAAATGGAGGAAGTTTGGGAGAATTATGAGTAGTAAAGCAAGTCAGAATAATGCAAATACCAGGCATTTTGCATAGTAGATGTTTGGGTAAAGTAAAACACTTACAAAAACTAGTGAGCATTGTATAAACACCACCAGGACTCTGATGCTGATAGGTAGTGGTGAGGGAAAGAAAAACAATATCCATCTGTAAATTTTTTTTTACCACATTTATCATAGTTTCAGCTCCTTGTCAGATGATATCTTTATCTTCTGTACATCTAGTTCTTTACACTACTTTGTCATTTTTCTGATTCACATGCTTATTAGTAATTTTTTTTTATTGTATAGCGAATAGTGTGCTTGACAATGTTAGAGGTTCACGCTTCTCTCTTTGTTGAGTTTTTTGTTCTAGTAAACTTGCTAAAACTAGCTTTTTTTCTTTACTCCCTGGACCATGTCTATTGATTTATCATCACATTTACTAAATACTATTAAGTAATCAAGTTCAGTTAAATTACTTTTAGATCAAGTGAAACTTATGGGACTTGGTTTTATTTAGGCTTTTTAGAATAGGTCTATTTGATTTGTCCTAATTCTCAGATCTGGTGTTAATCCTAAGGCATGTCCAGCTGAAATTTCATCTGAAACACAAAATATTTATCTGATTTTTTATGGCTGTTTTGGCTATTCTGATTGAATTCCATCTCTGTGTCCTTAGTACCAGGGGACTGCTGATACTTTGCTGAGTCTTCAGCCTGCTCTTAGTTTACTTTTTGCCTCTACGCAGCAGTTCAGGAGTAAACAAAAGGCTTCAGGAGCTTTTTCACAGATTCTGGACTCTTTCCTCCTAGAAATCCTCCCTCGGTTTTAAGTGATTCCTGTAGTCCCAGACTCCACCCGTGTCTTCACAATCCAGAACAGTTTCTGCCTTTCACTTGAAACGACTCTTCATGGATTGATAGTTTCCCTTCAGGAAAGATCAAAGATCACTTAAATATAGTTCTTACCTCATTCGCTTCTCATCCTTCAGGTGTCAAATTCCATCCAGTTTTGTCTACTTTTGGTCATTCTCCAGTACCTTCTTTTTTCTCTTTCTCTCTCTATACATTATAATGTACATTGTGTCATTTATCATATACCATATATTCTTCATGGATTTTATTGTTATTGACAGTAGGATTAGTCTGCATAAGATGCTTTGCCAACACCAGAATAGCCAGTCCTAAATTAGTAATAATAAATAGTAAATAATAAATGATTGCTATCAGCAAAAGATTTTTACAGTTTTAGGCAGATGATAATACCAGAGTGAGGAGACTCTGAGGAAACTCTTAAGCTGGAAGTTAAAGGACTAATATTTTCCTTTTCTCTTTGGTTCATCCCAGGTTGACTTGCAGAGATGAACTGGTGGGAATGCTCATGCTGTAGTATGTTCCATTCAGTACAGTTGTGAAAAAAGAAGAATAAATTTAGGATTGGGGCATACACTGTGAGAGCTTCACTTCATATACCTTGGTTTTTTGTTTGTTTATTTTGCTTGTTTGTTTCCTTTTGCTGCTATTGTGGAAGTTATTAATGTTGTAGGTGCTTACACATTGATACACATACCTCAGTGTATTTTTGTATTTTAAAATTGGTTCCAAATGGAAAACATTGTATATAGCTTAAAGTTTTGCACATGGTATGAGCTAAAGATGGAATGAGAGAAAATAATGCAGATATAAATGATATCAGTAATTTTTTCTTATCCACTCCCCTCTTTGTAAAAAGTTGTTAGTATAATTGAACTGGTGTTAAGAAACAGAGCAGGCGATGTATTCCAGTTACCTACCCCCCCCCCTCCTTTTTTTCTTGTGGCTAAATAAGAATAGTTGTCTAGTAAGAGGTACATTAACACATTATTTGAGGAGATTTATCTGTAAAAATTGAAAATGCTAAAAAATGAATGTTCAGTATCTTGAAGAAATGATGCTTCAGTAATATTTGTGATGTCACAATTTTGAAACAAAAAAAAGGACAGAGTATCCTATAGTTCTTGTGTCAATTTTGAAAAAGTGTATGTATGAGCCCAATAAACAAAATATAAATTCTACTCCTTGTATTTTGCTTTTTGGTTTTGTTTTTAACTCTATAACTTTCCTGTATGAAATTCTTATCTTCCCCATCCCACCAAAAGAATTCAGAATACTGAACATCTTGTTTTTAGAAATTTTCTGTTATTTTGTTACCCTTTTTTTTAAGCATTGTATATAAACACAACTTGGGCGTATAGAAATATACCTCCAGATGATAGCTTAGCAATTATTTGATTTTGGGGTGGAGGGTGGTGGTTCTGATTATTTCTGGAGTCAGTGACCTTTACTAAGTGCCTACAGTGTTTAAAATTTTTTCACATTAGATTCCTTTTGTTTCCTTTTCCAAACTCTTACAGGAGTTTGAAAATAGCAAAATAGGATGGTGTAATAAGCCTCTAATTTCTTACCACCCAGCATTAGCAATTAACAGCTTATAGCCTTCCTGCTTTATTTATTTCCCTGGGCACTTCCCTGTCATAATGTTTTAAAATGACATCATATGTATCTTTTTATTAATTACTTTTAAAGTACACATTATTACCTTATTTCATTTCTCAGTTGCCTTTCCATAAGTAGTTACTGTGATTCGGGCATCTTGCCTCACGGATATTCCAGTTCAGTCTTCTGTAAAATTACAGATACTTTTGGGACCTTACCAAAATTCTACATTCAGTGCTGGAACAAACACATAATGCTTGTCACTGGCACCAAATTCCTCTTGCCTTTAAAAAAAAAAAAAAAAAAAAAAACAATTTTCCTTCAGAATAAGATTCAAGCTACTTCTGCTGTGAAGTCATACAGACAACTTCTGCTCCTTGTTATTAATATACTATAGTTTACTTTTGAATTGTTTGCTTGCTAAGTGGTTGGAAAGGAATAATCAGTTTAAGACAAAGGAACCTAAATCAGTGCATTTTTCTTTATATTTGAATGGTAACTCAGATAGCTCACAGGAGTCATCCGGTATCTTTCTATTTCATTAATTTGTTGAAGTACTCCTTTTTCAGAAGCAGGTGCCATTCCATATTCTTATTGATAGCCTTGTTTTTAATTATTGTGGTTTGCGGAATCAAAACAAATGAATTTGATACAAGTTCAGAATATCAATTTCCTTCAGGAATTAATTCATCTTTCTGGGCTTGAGATTCTGAACAAGTGAATTCAGGGTCCTTCAGAACCCTGCAAATGTACTTTTTAATCTTTGAAATTTCAGCAAGACATTCATTTCAGCAAGACATTCATTTTCCACCTATAATAGACTCTGGCTTCTGTCTTTGCCTTTCAGCCCCAAGTTATAGTATGGAGTTCAGTCTTAGTATCAAGATTTTTATCTTCTAGCTTGTCCCCTTGACTGGTGTCAAGTGCAGGAGAACAGTGTGAGGTTTGGAAAGGGTACTTGAGAACTTGCTTTGATTTTTGCTTTCTCAAGAAATGTGTGTTCAGCCATAAATTCTTAGCCATGCTCTTATCACCCTCTGGGGGAAAAAAGTATAATTACCCCAGAATTAAAAGGACAGAGTTGACTAGTGTCCTAGTAATACTTGTCAGTGCTATTAGGGGAAACAAAGAATTAAAAGCCAGGTAGTTCAGTATAACACTTTCATTATGTGTCTCTGCAATTTTTTGTCATTTTCCTCGTGAATGTTGATCTCCATCATTTTCTTACAGAAGAAACATTGCACTTAGTTGATGGTAATTTAAAGCTTAATGGAGTTTATATCTGTTTTTCTCTTTGAATTGCTTCACATTTTTCTCAGTATCACAGGAGAAAAGAATGAGTATACACTTGGTAAAGTACAAGCTATAAAAGTATATAAAGTTTAGGTATGTCACAATTTAAATTTTATTACAACGTATTTTATTTCTAAATTTCTTGCTATTCTATGACTTACTATACTAGGTTAAGACATTAGTTCATATCCAAATGACCTTTACCTCTAGCATAAATTACCCCTAGCTGCTCTGAATCTTTTTAAAGCCCTTTGAAGTCTTTGTCAAAAAGTCATAAATCATGACCTCCAGTAAGTTGCTTTGGATCCTTGAATGTTTAGGCCCCCTACTCTGCCCTGGGTACCTATGTCTCCTTTATCATTTCTTCTTAGGCACTACCCATCTTGCATATTTGGTCAGTTGTGGGGACAGTTCTCTTAACACCTTTATCTCCCTGAATACTTTGTCCTTCCTAATAGGGCAGAAAATAGAAAAATTCAAATTTAACATGTTTTTCATTTCATCCAGATTGCTAGTCTTTGTTGAATAAATGGTAGTTAGGCACATTGCAGCCACCAAAACTCATAAGTTTCCACATTTATAGATCTCTAGTTCATTAATTCTTTGATTTGCCCTTGGTCACCTTTTTTATTTCCATCAATGACTTTATTTTGTTGAGTATGGTCAGTCTCTAGAATTCTGTACCTACAAACACTAGACTCCTTTTTCTTTGTGGACAGCCATACCTTTTATCTCACTAACAAACAACCTTTCCTTAACCTGACATTTTTCTCTGGCTTTGCCATTTTATTCTCTCCTGCTGAGTGTTTTGAAAGGAAGTTCTCTGTTTTCTTCTCTGCCTTGTGTCCCATCACTCTCAGTCTTCTACCTTCTGTATTCCATTGCATATTTACTCAGTTCATTGATAGCTTTTTCAGTCTATATCAGTACATCATCTGCTGATGTGATAATGAAACACTGTTCACTTATATAACTAAAATTGTTTCTGCTGTTTCTAATTTTTCCCAGGTTTTCTTTTTTTTGGGGTGGGGAGGGCAGGTGGGTTGGTTCCTTTTTGGTTTTACTTACTCCTCTACCTGCTCCTTACAGGTTGGGCTACCTCTTACTTGACTGGTTCTTAATTGGTGGGTAGGTCCACTATAGAAAAGTTAATGTTTTTCCCACCAGCTCTGGGGTATAGCTTTAACTGCCAGTTATGTAAGAAAGTGACTCCGAAATCCTTATGTGTAAACCTGCTTCAGATAGGTTCAAACTGTGCCCCCTATCTGAATAGCCTCTTCTCTCCATTGACAGAGTCGTCATCATCATCATCATCTCAATTCAGCCTCTGTCTCTGTGTTCTCTCGCCCAGGAAAGCATTTCTTCCTGTTTTTAGAAGTGCCACATTCTCTAGCCTCAGATGAGTTTTGCTTTTTAGCTTTTTTTCCCTAATATATAGTTTTCTCTCTTTATCTGTGTAAATGTTCATCTGTGTGGCACAAAATATTTTTACTTAATATGTAGAGCATTTCTTATATTCATAAGTATTTAAAAATACTTATAAAGGTTAAGTGATATTGCACTATATGGAAGTTCCATAGTTATTTAACCAGTCCTGTACTATTTACATATAAATTTTCCTCCCAAGTTATCATTAACAGGGGTCTTGGCGTTTCTACAAAATCTTTCTAAGAGGACCAGACATATCTTCCTCATGAGTCTGCCTGTCACCCTAGCCACTGGGGTTTGGTGCATAACCCTTACCTTGCCTTTTAAACCTGATTCGTCTGCTCATGGTTGCAGCTGTCTGATTGGAGGCAGTCAACCTCTGACCAGATTGGTCCATTTTATGATTCTAACACCATATTGCAAAAGGAAGCCCCCATTGTCAGCCCAGGTGACCTTTGCTGAGGTCAGCACAGGCTTGATTAGTGGTGACCTTGGGAAGTCCTGGCAGAACCTGATCCACCTGGAGCACTGGGTTGGACACAGACTGCACACTGCTCATACCGCCTGCCCTTAAACCTGTTCACCCTGTGGTAGCAGCTGTGTGATTCCTGTTTCAATTTTATCAGATATTTATATGGTTCATTATTTAAATTACCACTCCCCCCTTGTTCTACTTTGCTGTTAGAAAATATAATATGTCCTAATATTGGAATATCTTTGCATATTTATAGTGCACCCTCTCTGATGTAACTGTTTAATTTTTGAGTAGACTTCCTGATACAGATTGTTGTATCTGTATTCACAGTGAGATTTATCATTATATTGGTTTTATTTTGTTAGATTTTGTGTCAGCACCACACCAGCTGGATAAAATGATTTAGAATATCTGTTGTGTTATCATATGCTGTGAAACAGTTGAGGTGCTTACATTTTCAGAATTGGAAAGAATTTGGTAATAAAAACTCTTGTCGGCCTGGAACCTTTAAAAAAAAAGAATTTTCTCTGTTAAGTTCCTCAGTTTCTTCCAAGAATAATGGTGGTTATTCTGGTTTAGTTTTCATCTTCCTGAATCAGCTATAAATCTTTTTTTTTTTAACTAATCAAAACTTTAAAATTCATTAGCATAGTTGTCTTTTCTCCCCACTTATTTCAAGTAATACATTTCAGTTTAAAACATTATAGTCTGATTTTCATTTTCCACATTATTATTGTGTCATCTTATTGAAATATACATCTTATTGAAATGTAAGGTGTCTAATGACTAAAATATATTACTTACTGAGTGCTTGCTTCGGCAGCACATATGCTAAAGTTGGAACGATACAGAGAAGTTTAGCATGGCCCCTGTGCAAGGATGACACGCAAATTTGTGAAGCATTCCATATTTTTCAAAAAATGGGGAGAAATTAGACACTTCTCCAAAGAGGAAATACAAATGGCCAACAGGCACATGAAAAATTGCTCATTGTCACTAGCAATAAGGGAAATGCAAATGAAAACCACAATGAAATATCATCTTACACCAGTAAGAATGACCCATATCCAAACAAGTGCTGGCAAGGATGTGGAGAGAAGGGAACAGTCTTACACTGCTGGTGGGGACGTAAACTGGTCCAGCCTCTATGGAAAGCTGTGTGGAGGGCCCTCAAATTAATGAAAATGGAACTACCATATGACCCAGCAATTGCTCTCTTGGGAATCTACCTAAAGGAGACCTCAGTGCTTGTACAAAGGGACACCTGTGCTCGGATGTTTATTGCAGCACTATTTATAATTGCAAGGACATGGAAGCAACCAAAATAGATGACTGGATGAAAAAGATGTGGTATATATACACAATGGAACATTACTCATCAATTAAAAATGACAAATTGGATGATTTTAAGATAACTTGGATGGACTTAGAAGAAATCATATTAGCAGAAACAAGTCAAAAAGAAAAAGACAGAAACCACATGGTTTCACTATTATATGGGAGATGGGAAAGATAAGCAAATAGCCATGAAGAAAAGTCAAAACAAGCCAACAACCAAATTAAAGTACACAACCTGGGAAGGGGGGAGGGCAGGGTGGGAACAGTCAGTGAGGGGGGGTGAACCCCGGAGATAACAAAGATGTGAAATTTATATATAAATTATTTAATATTAATTAAAATTTTTAAAATGTATTTTTGGGGTAGCTTAGTTAACCGATTCAGTAGTGAGATCTGGGATGTTCTTAATTTGTAAGGGTCTGTATAAATGGTTATGGGCATCGGAAGTATTTTTAACATTACATCATGTCATGTATTTAGTATTACTGAAATAGCTCTAGCAGTTTGCAGTGAGAGTAAGGCATTTGGACTAACGTGTAATTAGGAAAAAAGGGAGTTATGCTTATTCAGTAGTGAAAATAGTAGTCACATATGGTGATTCTGTTTCAATCAGATGGTCTCTCAATAAACAGAGATCCTTTTGCAGCTCATTAGGATTTACTTTGTAAAATTTTACTATTAACATATTCACTTTGTGTTTTTAGGGCTTCACTTTATGAAGATTATGTGCATATTTTATCAGGCTATAGGTACTTATCAAAACAGCAAGAGCCAGATGAGCTAATATAATTAAGGTTGAAATAAGTTAAATCATTTATAGATGTGATAGTTGACTCAAGTACTTGCAGTGTAGTGATGGTTTACCAAATGTTGAAATCATTTGTAATATGAAAGAGGATAAAATGCTACATTCTCTTAAGTGAAACCATCCAGTGCCAATTTTCAGTTGTGCAGGTGTTCGCTTTTCTCCTGATTGCATTAGTGCTTTGTCCTGCTTGGCAGTTTATACAATCAGTAAGTCATTCAGGTCTGTCTGACTGCCATCATGACTGATGATCTTGAGATATGTAGCTAAGGAAAACAGGGCTCTCCTACCAGGTTTGGTGGTGTCCACAGAAGGGAGTCACGGGTTGTGAATGAGTGTCTTAGAGTTTCCTATAGAAGTTGACATCTCAGAAGGATGCACTGAGAGAAAGCACGGGTGGGAGGGGCATTCTGGGAAGAGGTAGGGACCTGAAGGAGCCCGTATTTAGGTGTCACTAAAGCTGCAAAAGAAAGGGAGTGGAGTTGGGAAAGGAGGAAGAAGGCTCCCCAGGAACCATATTAACCACATAAGGGAATTTAGGCTTCATAATTACCAGCAGGTTGATATTAAAATGATTGTTTAAAGGATATAATAATCTGTAAACCCCTTCAGGAGTGCTCTTCTGTTTTCTATCTCTGTTTCTTATTGACTAACATAGGCTAGACATTCCATACAGTAAAAAGACAGAGCTTTTGTTGAACTAAATTCTGATGATTGATGGGTTGGACCCCAAAGCTGCATTATGCTGGACTAAACGCTTATGAGGATTTGGTATTGAGATCTGAGCTGCTGAGGGATACTCCCACCCTTCAGCAGAGGTTAGAAAGCAGGAACTTACTGTGAACTCACTTACTGTGAACTCACTTCGAGATTGAGTTATAAATTGTTTTTAATTATTCAGTCTTAAAGATTTCAAAGCATTAACCTTTTTATTAATAAGCAATTTCTCTGTTTTATCAGAGAAGAAAAACTAAAAAGATAAAAATTTTTGTGTATTTTTTATTGAGGTAACATTTTATAGCACTACAAATGTTTTATTTATAATCTATACTCTTGGTATTCCTCCTCCTAGCCTATTGCTTCTTTTAACCATGGCCTCTCTGGATCTTTCAGGAAGATTATAGTTCCATTCACCTCTTCCAAGTGTATTTAATCAAAACTGAATTAATTAGAATTACTTCTTAATTTGAGTACAAGGAGAATTCATTGCAGTAAGAGTTATTACTTTAGATTTACTGACATGGTATGGTTGGTCATCATTTTGCATATATCTGTTTTTAACAACAGCAACAGAGAAACTGCTATTTATTTCTGAATGTGTAGTTCTCTGTAAAATTTAAACCTCAGAAAGCAATCACATTGGGGGAGGGTACAATGGAGAATGTCTCACCATCTGTGATCCCATCCTGTTCTCTTCACCCCACCCTTGACCAAGGCTAATGCTAAGAAATATTATTGCTGGGAAGTGCTCCCTTTGGCAAAGGCATGTTGAAAAGCAAGCAGTGAGATCTTATTTCAGTGTATTTCCAGTTTCAGGTTGACAGTCCAGCAATAGGTTGTAAAATCAATTAAGTTGAGGAAGGTGGCATTTTTCATTTTTAATCAGAAAGAATAGAAAGTTTGTTTCTGAATTATGTTTATGATTAATAGAATGTAAAAATACACTTCTTGCTTCCAAGGTGAACAAAGTTATAAATATTGCTTTAAATTTCAGCAAATTGTCTGAATCAATTAATTGCATATAATGGTGACCACAGTCTCTGTAATTTTAGTATTTTAAAAGATAGTATTTTACTAGGAAAATTATTAAACATAGGTTAAATATAAACAAAACTTTTCAATAAAAATTGATTGAAGTAAAAGCTTTTAATAATGGTTGTTACAAGCTCTCTACTTACAGACTGTGTTTGCCTGTTGAACTGGCATCATAGGTAAAAGAATCTAGGTAGACAAGTATACCCAGGGTACATGTCCTCAGTCTACTGATTGACACATTGTTATTATGAAGAGAAAAAGGCAACTAAATTAAAATTTAAAAACAAAGGCTGGTATTTTGTGATCATTTGGTAAACTGAAGTAGTTTTTTATAATATTTTAGGTTAAACTGCGAAGAGGGGAGCCAAACCTCAGTAAACTAAATCAGCAGCTGTTTTTAGATAGCTGTTAAATCATGAGCTTTTATTGCTTTGAGCTGCAATTGATTCTATCATTAAAAATTTGTTGTTAAAATTTGTTGCCATATTATATTTGTATAAACTCTTAAATACAGACATTATTATTATGAGCATAATATGTATGCATTATTTATGCATACTTATTGAGGTAACTGGTTTATAGCTGGCAAAGAAATAATGATGCTTTTCCTCTTGATTTTTAGGTAGTGTATATTTAAGTTACATGACATGATTTGTTTACATTTTGAGTATCTACAAAGTTAATATATTTTACTTTTACAAAAGTGGACTTTGTCCTCTTACAAGAAGAGATTTCATGCATGGCATTTAGTATTTTTCTTTCTGAAGTAAAATTGCTACTGAATGTAGATCTTTCTTCATTTAATTTAGATTTTTTATTTTTCTGGACTGGACTGTGTTCTATTTTGTTTTCAGTCATTTAATGAGAAATGACTAAAATTTGTAAATAAGAAAGATTATATTACTACCAAATGTTATCCATACTTTTCAGCCTTACTCTGGACTTGATTATTAGCAGGAAGCAAAAAAGGACACTGCTATGGGGAGTCCATTTATCAGGATGAAGCGTTAGTTGTTTTTGACCAGTACTGTATAATATCTTACAGTTCAAACTAACTTGGTTCCTTTATTTTGCTTCTCCCACTCTGTCTTGATTTGACAAGTGGTTTGGGTCATTTATGCAGGTAGATGAAAATTTTAAGGACTCATGGTGTGGGGATATATGTCTTTTAATTTTAGGGAAAAGATGCCATTTTGTAGTGTAAATCTTCCATGACAAGGAGAGCAATGTTTATTGGCAGAGACCATTTATAAACTTAGTAGAGTATGATTGAAGGCATACATACCATAAAGTAGCAATATTTTGAAAGTGTGTAAATTATGCTTCCAGGACCTATCTGAAGTACTTATATTGCACATTAGATATTGTGTAATTATTGGTCAGTTTAGCATGAAAATAGTATGTTGGGAATTTTGCAATTTTTATCATAAGAAGCACTTAGATCACTGTATTAAACTTGGAATTGATTACTTTCACAGTTATGCATAATCCAGTTGTATCTCACATAGCAAATTGAAGAACTTTAGGTCCTTGGCCTATTCTTGGCCCCTTCTATCTGAATCTGAGGCAGAACTCCCAGCTTGGTGCATTTTTGCTCCTGGACCTACTCTTTCAAGACTTACACCTTTTTATATGGTATCTATTTAATGCAGTATTTTCTAGTCACACCACATGATGAATGTCTTGCTATCAAGAGTTGGTAAAAGTGATGAGTTTCAATCTGCTTCTCAACTCATTTGCTTGGTTTTCCCATCTTTTTTCTGTTTAGCTTTGGATAGGTCACTTGTAAACTCTGCTTATGCATATTTCTGTGCTTATAAGCATTGATTATTTATTTCTAATAAAACCCCCACTGCACACTTATATGTCTTCATGAGGGAATTATTATTTGCCGCTATCATATTAGGCAGCTAAATATTTTTTTGAATTTGTGTATAGCCCAGTATTAAAAGGGTACTAATTACTCATTTTGTGGAAACGTGAATTAACTTGAGTTGTTATTAGTGACTAAGACATGATTGAAGTTGTAAATATAATTTTAAAGGGAGTCTATTCTTTTTACGGTTGTTCATGAGTAATTCATTCAACAGATATTTATTACCATGGATTAGACATTGTTTACTGGTAATATGATTTACTGTATTATAAGGCATTGATTTATAAGGTGTTTTTCTTTTTTTCCAGACAAAATTGAAGAAGCACAAAAAGAACTTAATGGGGCAGAAGTGTCAAAAAAAGGTAAATTAAAACCATCCCCAATACGGACTTTATTTTTGTAAAAGATTATTATAGACAGGCACCTTGTTATTTATTGCAGCCTTACTAAATCAGTGTGAACATATCACAAAATTAAGAATCAACTTAAATTAATTGATACCTAAAAGTATATGAATTTTGCTTTGTGAAATGTTTTAGCTACTTTGCATGTTCTGTAACTTTTCCACATACTTATATATTTTTGGAAGGATTGTGAAGGATTGCTGCAACTCTTTTGGCGTCCTGTCAGTTTGCTATCTCATGGTTGTAAAAATAAAAGTTAGTGGATACTGATGGTGTGTTCATGCATTGTGTACATATATATAGTCATGTGATAAAATTTTTTTTCTGTGATACAAGCTTAAGATAACAAAAGACAACCTGAATGTTGGTACTGGAAGGATTCATGAATAAATTATAGTATATTTGTAGCTTGAGATACATAACTTTAAAAAATGTTAATTACTTTAATTCATATTGAAAATTCATTGTTAAATGAGAAAAGTGAAAGTAGGTAAATTTATGGTAACATGGATGTACCTAGAAGAAATCACATTAGCAGAAACAAGTCTAAAAGAAAAAGACACCAAATGGTATCACTATTATATGGGACATGGGAAAGATAAAAAGCCATGAAGAAAAGTCAAAACAAAGTAACAACCAAATTGAAGTACAAACTCAGTGAGGGGGATGGGAGGAGCAGGGTGGGAAGGGTCAGAGAGGGTGGGGAGGTGAACCCTGGGGATTACAAAGATGTGAAATTTATATATAAAATATTTGATAAAAAAAAGTGAATTTGCAATTTAGCTTGTAAAATTTTCCAGTATTTTCAATCAAATGACAAAGTCATAATACACATATGTATGTATGCTTATTTAAAAGTTTAAAACAACCTATATGCAAATGTTTATAAAAATGATGGAAAAAAGAGTAGAGGAATATGACTTTTTTAAATAGGTCTATATATTCTTTCAATAGTTACAATAGTTATATTTTATATGAAAACAATAATTTTAAAGGCAGAAATTGGTTTTCATCAGAGAAACCGTACTGATTTTTTTTCACAGATAATATGTGGAAACATGTGGGGAGAGTGTAGAAACATCCTGTAGGGAGAGGAGACAGTGAAGTGGAGAATATTTCAGCACACTGTTTAATGAATAAAATTTATTAAAAATACATAGATGAGGCCTGGCATGGTGGCGCATGTGTGTAAGCAGCAGCCTAGGAAGCCACAGCCGGGGCCAGCGATCGCGATTCGAGTCCCACCAACATGTAGCGAGACCTAGTTCGAAAAAAATATATCTGGGCGTGGTGGCTTGTGCCTGTAATCCCAGCTACCTGGGAAGCTGAGGCTGGGGATTGCTTGAGTCTGTGGTACCCAGGTAATGTGAGCCTGAGGTTCCACAGGCAAAAATAGCGAGACCTAGTCTCAAAAAGAAAAAGAAAAAAAATTACATAGCTGATAAATTCTCTCTATGGCATTTGTATTTTATGATTTATTATTTCTTTGTCCTTGTGGAAAATTCTCATTGCATTGTGAAATTTTGTCAAAGTAATCTACACAAGTAGGATTCCAATTGTAAATCCTTATTTAAAAACTTTTAAATCTAATTAGGTTTATAGGTATAGGTATCTTTGGGGAAAATGTTGCAGGTTCTCGGGCAACTTCGGGAGCTTCCAAGATGGTTTAAGTTTGGTTTGTACAGTTACATTGTGATGTGCAGCTCCTCATTTTTTCTTTTTCTTCATTTTCCTCACATCCCCTTGTTCCATGTACTCACCAGAAAGTTCACATCAACAGACCTAAAAGCAAGTCTAGAAGAGCAGGGATGACACCATAGCCATGTCACCTGTCACTTTGAATGGTGGACTTAAAGCCCTTGCTATATTGCTACAGTCAGAATTTAAGCTGGTCAGACTGTAAGAGATCTTATGGCGTAAATTTAATTGTCATACTCAGCCTTTTTCAGATCTAGTAATGATTGAGAGCTGCAAAATAAATGTGTGCTTGTTTTCCTTTTCCTGCTTTATTTCCCTCATGCAAAGAGTGTTAAGAAAGTGAGCTAAATCCCTGATAGAATGGAGGAAACAGTTTCTAGGAAAAGAAATTGAATGAGATCTAGCCAGCTATCTTTGTTAGGCTACACTTATTAAGACTTGGAATAAATACGAAATGAACATTGTCTCTGCATTTCACTGCCTAGAGTTACTACTTGACTTTCAATTTTACATATGCATTCTGGGTCAATTAAAAAATAGTTTTCCTCAAGTACAAGGGATTATCCATTTGTTTGAGTAATAAAAGTGAGATTTCTCAACTTTTTGCTTGCTTTTGCTTTACTTACTAAAGGAAATTCACTTCTTCCTTTGAAGTGTATACTTTCAAGTTTGACTTTTGATTTTTTTATTGATTAAGATGACTTCTGGGGCAAAGTACTTTTTCACTTTTTCCAACAAGCCTTCAGGGTTTATTCCCCCTGGAAACTTGACTTTTCCTGCAGCTGACTTTTTTTCCTGCAGTGTACATGGTTCTAAAACTTTGTCTCCATTGAAGACACTGTGACTGTTCATTGAGGTTCCTGCCCCTCTCCTCTTTTAATCATTAGGAAAGGTAACTAATTTATTTGCAGAAGATTCTTGTATAGTGGTAGACTCTTAAATGAAAAACTGCATTCATTCCATTTTTTTTTCTAACATTTCAAGGAAATATTGTCCTGTTTTGTCTATTTATTTATGCACTGTCTTCTCTGCAGAAGTATTTATTGTCCTTAATTTTTTTTGTCATTTCAGTGATCTAAAAATTAATAATGTATTCTCAAACAGTATACATTTTGATTTTCCTGAACTTGAGCTTTAAAAATGAAATTGTTGCATAATCTGTTACAATTTTCATTCAACACTATTGTAAAGATTTATGCATATAACTTTTTCTTCATTATTGTAATAATATTTCATTGTGTGAAGGATTGTCCATTTTCTTGCTGATGGACTTGGTTCATTCTTTTATTGCTGACTATGAATTAATGCTACCTTTTTGCTGTCACAAGCCATGCAGCTATAAATATTTTCAATTATAAGAGGTGTGAGTTTTTTAAGGCATTCATAGAGATTTATGAATGTTCAACTTCAAAGATGATGCCAAATTTTTTTTTCTTAAGTATATTTTTGAAAGTGCATTCCCACCAACAGTGTCTAAGAAGTCATCTTATGCCACCCAGCACCTGGTATTATCAGTTTTTTAACTTTTTCCAGTTTAATGTGTGTAAAATTGTAGTTTGGTCTCCTCATGATTGATATTTCCCTGGTCACTCATAATGTTAAATTTGACCTCATTTGACCTTCCTGCAAATGCTTGCCTGGTATATTTTGTACAATTAAAAAATTCTTGTTTTTTTTCTTTAAATATATTTGGATAACAGCCCTTATCCATTTCATGTTTTTAGTTTTTAACTGAATTTTTCACTTTTATTAAAGTGCCTTTTAGTTTTAGTAAACAGAAGTTCTTGGATTTTAATAGTCTCCGCATATTTATCTTTTTCCTTTCACAATTAGTATTTTTTAGTTGTCTTAAGTTTGTCTTAAGTTCTTCTATACTATATTTTGTTTGTCTTAAGTTCTTCTATACTATAGAAAAATGATATTATCTATATTTAATTAAAAATATTTCACATTTCAGATTAAAAGTTATGGAGTTGCTTTTTTTTTTTTAATGTAGCAAATTCAGGCTTCTAATTTATCACCCAAATGAATAAACCATTTGTCTCTGGTAGAGTTTTCCTTTACTATGTTTTCACATTAATTTTCTGTTTATTTATGTTTCTTAGCCCTCGGTTCTTTTACTTTGTATATTCACTTTTTTACCTTTACATACAGTAGGGCAAATCCCTCAAGTTACTCTTTTCAGGACTGTTTTGACTATTTTGAACTTTTGCTCATTTATTTAAATTTAGAATCTCTTAAAAAACAAACAAAACATGTGGGACTATTATTTAGAATTGCATTGGACTTGGGGAGCAAACTAACCAATAACATAATTTTCAGGTTTCTGATCTGTTAAGTACTATTTTTGATGCAAATAGTCTCATCTGGGAGTAATGACTATCTTTAATGTTTTGTTCCTTCATTTATAAATTTTTTTTCTTGTATTTTTAAAAGACCAAGTTTGTTAGGAAAAGGAGGAAGAGAAAATGAGAAGCACCCTCATATTACTTACTCTATAGGTAGGGAGCTGTCTCTGTTCCTTTGTTTTTAAATCACCGTGTCTTTTATTTAATTTTCTCATTTTACCAGTTGGCGCCAGTAAAATACCCACAGAAAATGGTAGAATTGGCATCTTTGCTCTTTATGTTAAAGGAATGCTGCTAATATTTCACCACTAGAGTGTCATTTTATAGGAAGACTGGGTCAGTTTTAGTTTTGATAGTTTAAGGACATTGTTGAAGTTTTAGTAAAAATCACAAGTGACTTTTTTTAAGCAAATGCTCATGGTTCATATGTTCTCTCCTAATGTTTAGACTTTATTTTTGTGATTTTGATAAAACTAACTTAGTTTAGGGTTTTTAAACATCTGCTAGATTTTATTTGTTAAGTTTCATTGAAGAATTTTGTATCTGTGTAAAAGAAATACTGGTCTATAATTTAACTTTCTTGTGATTTTCCTTGTTTTGATTTTGTCTTAAGAAAATACTAGCTCAATAGCATTATCTGAAGATTGTATCCTTGTGCTTCCCATGGAAGTATTTGTTTATTGTTGGAACTATAGCAACTATTCCCC
>PVHY01026391.1:0-17263 GCA_004024945.1 Uropsilus gracilis
CATGAAGTGTGCTACATAGAGAGATTTCATCTCTAAACATCAAACTACACAGAAGTTACAATAAGATATATACTGCTCCATTGGAGTTTATTTGGATGCAGGTCATTCGCTGAAAATGCTGGCAGTTCCCCTGTAAGGCCTAAATCCACAGGATTTTGAATGAAAACAAGGGTTTCTAAGAAGTGCTGGAAATCGAGAAACTAAAGAGCTGGAGTAGAGATGGGCTGGTGTCCTATTCCACACCATGAAGTATACAACATAGAGAGACTTAATCTTTACACTCAAAGTACAGAGAAGTTACAGTAAGATATCAACTGCTCCTTGGGAGTCTGTTTGGATACAGGAGTGTTCTCACTGAAACGCTGACAGTTCACCTGAAAGGCTGAAATCCACAGGATTTTGAATGAAAACAAGGGTTTCTGGGAAGTTATAGAAACAAGAAACTTAAGAAGTGGAGGTGAGATGGACTATCTTATTGGACTCCAAGAAGTGTACAAAATAGAGGCATTTCATCTCAAAACATCAAAGTACAGATTAGTTGCAGTAAGATATAAACTGGTCCTTTGGATTTTTATGTATTCAGGGGCGTTCTCGCTGAAAACACTGGCCATTCACCTGACAGGCCGATACCTGTAGGATTTCATGGGAAAAAAAGGTTTTTAAGAACTGCTAGAAGTTGTGAAATTTAAGAACTGGAGATGAGATGGAGTGCTATCCTTTTGTACTCCATGAAGAGTACAAAATAGAGAGATGTCATCTCTAAACATCAAAGTACAGAGAATTTACAGTCAGATATATATTGCTCCTTTGGAGTCTTTTTGGATATAGTAGCGTTTTCGCTAAAAACGCTGGCAGTTCACCTGAAATGCAGAAATCCGCAGGATTTTGAAGGAAAACAAGGGCTCCTTAGAAGTGCTAGGAATCATGAAACTTAAAGAGTTGGAGGTGAGATGGATTGGTATCCTAATCTCCTCCATGAAGAGTACAACATAAGGAGAGAATTCATCTCTAAACATCAAAGTAGAGAAGTTACTATATGATATAAACTGCTCCTTTGGAGTTTGTTTGGATGCTGGAGCATTTTTGCTCAAAACGCTGGCAGTTCACATGAAAGGCCAAAATCACAGGATTTTGAATGAAATCTAGGGTTTCCAAGAAGAGCTAGAAATCGAGAAACTTAAGAGCTGGTGTTGAGATGGACTAGTATCCTATCTACTCCATGAAGTATACAACATAGAGAGACTTCATATCTAAACAGCAAGCCACAGAGAAGTCACAATATAAACTGCTCCTTTGTAGTCTTTTGGATGCCAGAGTATCTTGCTTAAAACACTGGCATTTAGTCCTAAAGTCTGAAATCTGCAGGATTTTGAATGAAGCAAGGGTTTCTAAGAAATGCTTGAAATCATGAAATTTAAGAGCTGAAAGTGAGATGGAAAGGTATCCTATTACACTCTATCAAATGTGCAATATATAAAGATTTCATCTCTAAAAGTCAAAGTACAGCGAAGTTACAGTAAGATATAAAACTATTACTTTGGTATGTTTGGATATAGCAGCATTTTCGCTGTAAACGCTGGCAGTTCACCAAAAGGTCGACATCCGCACAATTTTGAAGGGAAACAAGTCTTTCTTAAAAGTGCTTAGAATCGAGAAGCTTAAGAACTGGAATGAGGTGGACTGCTATCCTTTTCTTCTCTATGAATTGTACAACATAGAGAGAATTCATCTCTAAACATCAAAGTATAGAGAAGTTACAGTAAAATATAAACTGCTCCTTTAAATCTGTATGGATTCAGGAGCGTTCAGCTGAAAATGCTGGCAGTTCACCTGAAAGGCCGAAATCCGCAGTATTTTGATTTCTAATAGGTGCTAGAAATTGTGAAAAACAAGGGTATCTAAGAAGTGCTAGAAATCGTGAAATTTAAGAGCTCAGGTGAGATGGAATGGTATCCTATTCTACTCATGAAGTGTAAAACAGACAGATTTCATCTCTAAACATCAATCTACACAGAAGTTACAGTAAGATATAAACTGCTCCTTTGGAGTCTGTTTTGATGCAGATGCATCTCGCCGAAAACAATGGCAGTTCACCTGAACCGCTGAAATCCGTCAGATTGTAATGAAAACAAGGGTTTCTAAGAAGTGCTAGAAATCATGAAATTTAAGAGCTCAGGTGAGATGGAATGGTATCCTATTCTACTCCATGAAGTGTAAAACAGAGAAATTTCATCTCTAAACATCAATCTACACAGAATTTACAGTAAGATATAAACTGCTCCTTTGGAGTCAGTTTGGATGCCGGAGCGTTCTCGCTCAAAACACTGGCAGTTAGCCTGAAAGGTTGAAATTCCCAGGCTTTTGAATGAAAACAAGGGTTTCTTTCTTTTTTGTTTTTTTTGAGACTAGGTCTTGCTATTTTTGCCCATAAAACTGCAGGCTCTTGTTGCCCGGGGTACCACAGACTCAAGCAAAGCCCAGCCACAGCTCCCAGGTAGCTGGGATGACAGGCATTCGCCACCATGCCCAACTATTTTTTTGGAACTAGTTCTTGCTATGGTCCCCAGGTGGGACTCGAAATGTGATCCCTAGTCCCTGTCGCTTCATAGACTGAAGCTTACAGGCATGAGCCACCGTGTCTAGCCGAAAACAAGGGTTTCTAATTAGTGCTTGAAATTGTGATATTTTTAAGAGCTGGAGGTGAGATGTAATGGTATCCTATTAGACTGCATCAAGTGTAAAACATAGAGATTTCACTCTAAACATCAAAGTACAGAGAAGTTACAGTAAGATAGAAACTGCTCCTTTGCCCTCTGTATGTATTCAGGAGCATTTTCACTCAAACCGGTTCCAGCAGGTTCAAACCACTTCTACCTGAATATGACCGGATTGAACCGGTTCCAGCCAGTACAAATGGGTTCCAATTGGTTCAAACCAGTTCCAGTTGGTTCAAACCAGTTCCTGCCGGTTCAAACCAGTTCCAGCCAGATACATCTTGCTCAAACCAGTTAGCCGGCTCAAACCGGTTCCAGATGGATGATACCAGTTTCAGTCGGATATAACCACCTCAAACTGGACCCAGGAGGTTCAAAGGGTGGCAGTCGAATATATCCAACTCAAACCGGTTCTAGCCGCTTCAAACTGGTTCAGGCTAGCTCAAACCGGTTCCAGCAGTACCAACCAATTGCATCCGAATCATACTGGTTCCATGTAGAGATGACTGACTCGACCAACTGTTCCAGCCGGTTCAAACCAGTTCCAGTTGGATATATCCAGCTCAAACTGGTTTCACCCTATTCCATCCGGTTCCACCCAGTTCAAACCGGTTCCAGTCGGATATATCCAGCTCAAACCGGTCCCAGTAGGTTGAAACCAGTTCCAGCAGGTTCAAACTGGTTCCAGCTGGCTCATACCAGTTCCAGCCATTTCTTACTGGTTCCAGCCATATATATCCAGCTCAAACTTGTTCCATCAGCTTGAAAGGGTTCCACATGGTTCAGACTGTGTCCAGCCATCTCCAAGAGGTTTCAGCCGGATATATCTGGCTCAAACCGTTCCCAGTTGCTTCAAACTGGTTCCAGCTGGTTCAAACTAGTTCCAGCCGGTTGAACCAGATCCAGCCCGCTCAAACCGGTTTCAGCGGGCTCAAACAGTTTCCAGGTGACTCAAACCAGTTCCAGACGGATATATTTGGCTCAAATCAGTTCCAGCCGGTTCTAACAGGTTCCAGCCAGATATATCCGGCTCAAGCTGGTTCCAGCCAGCTCAAACCAGTTCCACGTGGTTCAAACTGGATCCAGCTGACTCAAACCAGTTCCAGTCAGATATATCCAGCTCTAACTGGTTCCAGCTGACTCAAAGTGGTTCTACCCGGCTCAAACCTGTTCCAGGTGGATATATCCAGCTCAAACCAGTTCCAGCCAGTTCAAACCATTTCCAACCGATTCAAACTGGTTCCAACCGGATATATCCAGCTGAACCAGTTCCAGCCAGTTCAAATTGGTTTCAGCCATTTCCAACCAATTCCAACCAGATATGACTGGCTCTAACAGGTTCCAGCCAATTTAAACAGCATGCAGCCAGCTCAACCTGGTTCCAGCCAGTTCAAACTGGTTCCAGCTGGTTCATACAGGTTTCAGCCGGATATAACCGGCTCAAACAGGTTCCAGCTGGTAGAAACCGGTTTCAGCCTGTTCAAAGCAGTTATAGCCAGATATGTGCAGCTCAAACTGGTTCCAGCCAATTCAAACAATTTCCAGTTGGATATATCCGGCTCAAACTGGTTCCAGGCGGTTCAAACCGGTTCCAGCCAGATATATGTGTCTCAAGCTTGTTCTGGCCGGCTCAAACCAGTTCCACCCATTTCAAATCAGATCAAACCGGCTCAACCGGTTTGAGCTGACTCAAATCGGTTCCAGACATCTGTAACAAGTTCTAGCCGGTTCCACCGGATCCAGCCGGTTCATCCCGGTTCCAGCCAGATGTGACCGGCTCTAAACTGTTCCAGCCATTTCAAACTGGTTCCAGCTGGATATATCCGGTTCAAACTGGTTCCAGCCAATTCAAACCGGTTCCAGCAAGCTCAAGCCGGTTCCAGCCAGCTCAAGCCGGTTCCAAACTTTTCAAACCGGTTCCAGCTGCTTCAAACCGGTTCCAGCCAGATATATCCAGCTCAAACTGGTCCAGCCTGTTCAAACCGGTTCCAGCTGGTTTGAACCGGTTCCAGTCATTTCAAACTGTATCCAGCCAGATATATCAGACTCAAACCGGTTCCAACCAGCTGAAGCCATTTCCAGCTGGATCAAACCAATTCCATCTGGTTAAAGCTTTTTCTAGCCTATTCAAACCCATTCCAGCTGGATATGTCCGGCTCAAACTGGTTCCAGCTGGTTAAAAACAGTTCCAGCTAATTCAAACCGGTTCCAGCATGCAGTTCCAACCGGTTCCAGC
This sequence comes from Uropsilus gracilis, assembly GCA_004024945.1. Lineage (NCBI taxonomy): Eukaryota > Metazoa > Chordata > Mammalia > Eulipotyphla > Talpidae > Uropsilus > Uropsilus gracilis. The sequence continues at coordinate 4,951 of PVHY01026391.1, forward strand.
CGGTTCATACTGGTTTCAGCTGGATGTGACTGGCTCTAACTGGTTCCAGCTGGTTCAAACTGGTTCCAGCCAGATATATCCGACTCAAACAGCTTCCAGTGATTAAAACCGGTTCTAGTCGGATCAAAACGGTTCCAGCCTGTTCAAACCTGTTTCATCTGGTTCAAACCGGTTCCAGGCAGCTCAAACTGGTTCCAACTGGCTCAAACTGGATCCAGCTGTATCAAACCGGTTCCAGCTGGTTGGAACCGATTCCTGATGTTTGGAACCGGCTCCAGCCAGTTCAAACTGGTTCCAACCAAATACATCCAGCTCAAAATAACTCCAGCTGGTTCGACCGGTTCAAGCCTGTTTAAACCGGTTCCAGCTGGATATATCCAGCTTAAACTGGTTCCAGCTGGTTCACACTGGTTCCAGCCGGTTCAAACCAGTTTGAGCCAGATATATCCGTCTCAAACTGGTTCCAGATGGTTAAAAAAGGTTCCAGCCACTTCAAACCAGTTCCAGCCATTTCAAACCAGTTCCAGCTGGATATATCCAGCTCAATCTGGTTTGAGCCGGTTCAAACCAGTTCCAGCCAGTTCAAACTGGTTCCATTCAGTTCATTCCAGTTCCAGTTGGTTAAAACAGGTTCCAGCCGGTTCCTCTTGGTTCCAGCTGGATATGACTGGCTCAAACTGGTTCCATCCTGTTCAAACTGGTTCCAGCCCTCTCAAACCAGTTCCAGCCGGTTCAAACCGGTTCCAGACAGATATGGCTGGCTCTATCCATTTCCAGTTTCAGCTGGATATATCCGGCTGGAACCAGTTTGAACCGGCTGGTTTGAGCAGGCTGGAACTGGTTTGAACCGGCTTGAACTGTTTTGAACCGGCTGGAACCGGTTTGAATCAGATATATCGGCTGGAAGCAGTTTGAGTCAGCAGGAATCGGTCTGAATGGCTGGAACTGGTTACAACTGGTGATATCCGGCTGGAAGTGGTCTCATAGGCTTGAACCTCTTTGATCCGGTTATATCTGGCTGGAAACGATTGGAACCGGTTTGTTTCAGTTTGAGTCAACAAAACCAGTATCAACCATCTGGAACCTGTTTTAGCTGGTTGGAACCAGTTTGAGCCAGCTGGAAACAGTTTGAGCTGGATATATCTGGTTGGAACCGCTTTGAAGTGGTTGGAACCAGTTTGAGCCGAATATATCCAGCTGTAACCAGTTCTAACTGGCTGGAACAGGTTTGAGACAGCTGGAACCGGTTTGAGCCAGCAGGAACCGGTTTGAACCAGCTGAAACCAGTTTGAGCCAGCTGGAACCAGTTTGAGCCAGATATAGCTGGTTGGAACCAGCTTGAAGCGGCTGGAAGCAGATTGAGCCGGACATATCCACCTGGAACCGGTTGGAACCGGCTGTAACACGTTTGAGACAGCTGGAACAGGTTTGAGCCAGCTGGAACCAGTTTGCACCAGCTGAAACATGTTTGAGCCTGCTGGAACCGGTTTGAGCCAGCCGGAACTGGTTTGAACTGGCTGGAATGTGTTTGACTGGGCTGGAACCAGTTAGAAGTGTCTGAAACCGGTTCCAGCTGGTTAGAAGTGGATTGAACCACTTGAACCCTTTTGAACCGGCTGGAATCGGTTTGAACTGGCTGGAACCAGTTTGAACTGGCTGTAACTCATTAGAGCTGGATATATACAAATGGAATCGGTTGGAACCGACTAGAACCGGTTTGAGCCAGCTGGAACCGGTTTGAGCCAACTACAACCATTTTGAGCCAGCTGGAACCGGTTTGAACCAGATGGAATGGATTTGACTGGGCTGGAACCTGTTAGAAGCTTCTGAAACCTGTTTCAGCTGGTTGGAAGTGGATTGAAATGACTGGAACCCTTTTGAACTGGCTGGAATCGGTTTGAACTGGCTTGAATTGGTTTGAACTGGCTGGAACCAGTTAAAGCCGGATATATCCAGCTGGATGCAGTTTGAACCAGTTGGAACTGGTTTGAGCCGGCTGGAAGCAGTTTGAGCCAGCTCTAAACGGTTTAAACCGTCTGGAAGTGGTTTGAACTGGATATATCCAACTGGATGCAGTTTGAACCGGCTGGAACCGGTTTGAGCCAGCTGGAAGTGGTTTGAGCCACATGTAATGGTTTGAACAGGCTGGAACTGGATTGAACCGGCTGGAACTGGTTTCAGCTGGATGTATTTGGCTGGAACCGGTTTGAACTGGCTGGAACCGGTTTGAACCAGCTGCCGGTTCAAACCATTTTCAGTCGGATATGATTGGCTCTAACCCTCTCCAGTTTGAGTTGGATATATCCAGCAGAAACCAGGTTCAACCGGCTGCAACCATTCCAACTGGCGGAAACAGGTTTCAACCAGCTGGCCATGTTGAGCCGGATATATCCAACTGGAACCCATTTGAACAGGGGAACCGGTTTGATCTGGCTGGAACTGGTTTGAACCATTTGAAACCAGTTTGAGCTGGATGTATCCAGTTGGAACTGGTTTGAACTGCCTGGAACCAGTTGGAGACGAGTATATCTGGCTGGAACCGCTTTGAACCAGCTAGATCCGGTTTGAGCCAGCTGGAACCGGTTTGAGCTGGCTGGCACCAGTTTGAATCAGCTGGAACCAGTTTTAGCTGGATATATCTGGTTGGAACCGGTTTCAACAGGCTAGAACCAGATTGAGCCGGATATATTCGGCTGGAACTGGTGTGAACCGGCTTTGAACAGGCTGGAATCGGTTTGGGCCGGCTGGATCAGGTTAAACCAGGTGGAACCGGTTTGAGCTGGCTGGAATGGGTTTGAGCCAGATATATCCGGCTGGAAGTGGATTGAGCCAGCTAGATCCAGATTGAAAAGGGTGGAACAGTTTCGAGCCAGCTGGAACCAGTTTGAGCCGGATATATCCAGCTGGACCCAGTTTGAATAGGCTAGAAACAGTTTTAACCAGCTGGAAGCGGTTTGAGACTGCTGGAACAGGTTTGAGCTGATTGGAACGAGTTTGAGCCAGCTGGAACCTGCTCGAGTGGCTGGAACCGGTTTGAGCCAGCTGAAACTGGTTTGAAATGGCTGTAACCAGTTTGAGCCAGATATACCCCACTGGAACTGGTTTGAACCAATTGGAGCTGGCCTCAACAGGCTGGAAACGGTTTGAGCTGGCTGGAACCAGTTTGAACTGGCTGGAACAGGTTTGAGCTGGCGGCAACCGGTTTGAGCCAGGTGGAACTGGTTTGAGTCGACTGGAACTGGTATGAACCATCTGGAAATGGTTAGAGCCAGTCATATATGTCTGGAACGAGTTTCAATGGGCTGGAACTGGTTTGTTTCAGCGGGAACACTATGAGCAGTCTGGAACTGGTATGAGAAAGCTAGAACTGGTTTGAGCCGGCTGGAACCAGTTTTAAGCGGCTGGAACTGGGTCAAGCTGGCTGGAACCAGTTGAACCTGCTGGAAATGGTTTTAACCAGCTGGAACCAGATTGAGCCAGATATATTTGGCTGGATGCAGTTTCAACCGGCTGGAACTGGTTTGATCTGGCTGGAACGGGTTTAACTGGCTGGAACCCATTTAATCTGGCTGGAATGGGTTTGACCAGCTGGACCTGTTTTACCCAGATATATCCAACTGGAACCGGTTTAAACAGGCTGGAACTGGTTTGATATGGCTGGAACCGGTGTGAACCGCTTGGAACTAGTTTGGAAACGGTTTGAACTGGCTGGACCCAGTTTTAGCCAGATATATTGGGCCAGAAATGGACTAAACAGGTTAGAACCGGTTTGAAGTGGATGCAACCGGTTTGAGCCACCTAGAACCAGTATGAGACAGATATATCGGGTTGAAACCAGATTGAAATGGCTGGAACCAGTTTGAGACAGATATACACAGCTGGAACCGGTTTGAACTGGCTGGAACCAGCTTGATCCAGCTGGAACCGGTTTCAAAAGCCTAGAACAAGATAGAGCCGATATATCTGGCTGGAACTGGCTTGAACTGGCTGGACCCAGTTTTAGCCAGATATATCTGGCTGGAACCAGTCTGAACAGGCTAGAACCGGTTTGAAGCAGATGCGACTGGTTTGATCCACCTAGAACCAGTATGAGATAGATATATCGGGTTGAAACCAGTTTGAAATGGCTGGAACCAGTTTGAGATGGATATACCCAGCTGGAACCGGTTTGATCTGGCTGGAACCAGTTTCATCCAGTTGGAACTGGTTTCAAAAGGCTAGAACAAGATAGAGCCAATATATCTGACTGGAACCGGTTTAAACCTCCTGGTACCGGATTGAACAGACTGAAACCAGGGTAAGGTGGCTGGAACCAGTTTGAACCGCTGGAACCGGTTTGAAATGGCTGGAATCAGTATGAGTCGGATATATCCGAGTGGAACCAGTTTGAACCGGCTGGAACTGCTGTGAGTTGGCTGAAACCAGTTTAAACAGGCTACAAGCACATTGAGCTGGATATCCGGCTGGAACTGGTTTCAGCCAGTTGGATCCAGTTGAACCAGTTGCAACGGTTTGAACTGGCAGGAACCAGTTTGAGCCGGATATATCTGGCTGGAACTGGTTTCAACTGGCTGAAATCAGTTTGAGCCACCTGGAATGAGATTGAGCTTAATATATCTGGCTGGAAATGGGTTGAACAGGCTGGAACTGGTTTGATCTGGTTTGAAATGGTTTGAACTGCTGGACCAGTTTTAGCCAGATATATCTGGCTGGAACTGGTTTGAACAGGCTAGAACATGTTTGAGCTGGCTGCAACCGGTTTGAGACAACCAGAACCAGATTGAGCCAGATATATCGTGTTGAAAACCATTTGAAACGGCTGAAACCAGTTTGAGAAGGATATACCCAGCTGGAACTGGTTTAAACTGGCTGGACCCACTTTGATCCAGCTGGAACCGGTTTCAACAGGCTAGAACCAGATTGAGCCAGATATATCTGGCTGGAACCTGTTTGAACCACTTGGAACCAGATTGAACAGGCTGGAACCGGTTTGAGCTGGCTGGAACTGGTTTGAACCAAATATATCTGGCTAGAACGGGTTTGAACCGGCTAGAACAGGATTGAATCAGCTGCAACCGGTTTCAGCCAGCTAGAACCAGTTTAAGCCAGATATATCAGTTTGAAACCCATTTGAAATGGCTGGAACCAGTTTGAGATGGATATACTCAGCTGGAACTGCTTTGAGCAGGCTGGAAAGGTTTTTAACTGGCTGGAACCAGTTTGAGACGGTTACATCTGGCTGGAACCGGTTTGAACCAGCTGTAAGGGGTTTGAGCTAGCTGGGCCAGTTTTTTATAGGCTAGAATCACATATAGCTGGATATATCCGGCTGGAACCAGTTTGAACCGGCTTTGAACAGGCTGGAACCAGTTTGAGCTGCCTGTATCCAGTTGAACCGGGTGGAACCGGTTCGAGCTGCCTGGAACCAGTTTTAGCCAGATATATCTGGCCAGCTGGAACTGGTTTCAACTGGCTACAACCAGATTGAGCCGGATATATCTGGCTGGAGCCGGTTTGAACCAGCTGTAACAGGCTAGAGCCAGTCACAATCAGCTGAAACTGGTATGAACCACCTGGAACCAGTTGGAACTGGCTGGAAATGGGTCAAACTGACTGGAACCAGTTTGAACCGACTGGAACCGGTTTGAACCAGCTGAAACCAGTTTGAGCCAGATATATCCGGCTGGATGCAGTTTGAACTGGCTCTCACTGTTTTGAGCCGGCTGGAATCGGTTTGAAATGGCTGGATCCAGTTTGAGCCAGATATATCCACCTGGAAACGGTTTAAACTGGCTGTAACATGTTTGAGCAAGCTGGAAACGGTTTAAACCGTATGGAACCAGTTTGACCCGGATATATCTTGCTGGAAATGGATTGATCCGGCTCGAAACGGTTCGAACCGGCTGGAACCAGTTTGATCGGGCTGGAATTAGTTTGAGCTGGATATATCCAGCTGGATGCAGTTTGAACCAGCTCTCACTGTTTTGAGCCGGCTGGAACCGGTTTGAAATGGCTGGGTCCAGTTTGAGCCAGATATATCCGCCTGGAAACGGTTTAAACTGGTTGTAACATGTTTGAGCAAGCTGGAAACGGTTTGAACCAGATGGAACCAGTTTGACCCGGATATATCTTGCTGGAAATGGATTGATCCGGCTCGAACCGGTTTGAACCGGCTGGAACCAGTTTGATCCGGCTGGAATTAGTTTGAGCTGGATATATCCGGCTGGAACATGTTTGAACAGGCTGGGACCAGTTCAAATTGGCTGAAACTGGTTTGAGATGGTCGTATCTGACTGGAACCCTGTTTGAAATGACTGAAACCAGTCCAACCTGCTGGAACCTGTTCCACCGGCTGGAACCAGTTCCAACAGGCTGGAACCGGTTTTAAACAGCTGAAACCAGTTTGAGCCTCATATATCCGGCTGGATGTGATGAGCCAGCTGGAACATGTTTGAGCCGGATATATCTGCTGGAACTGATTTGAACCGGCTGGAATAGGTTTGAGCCAGCTAGAACTGGATTGAGACAGCTGGAACCGGTTTAAGCCCGTTGGAACAGGTTTGAGCCAGCTGGAAATGGTTTGAGCCAGCTGGAACCAGTTTGAACCGCCTGGAACCAGTTTTAACTGGCTGGAATCGGTTTAAACAGTCTGGAACAGGTTTGATCCGACTAGAACTGGTTGAAACCAGCTGGAACCAGTTTGAGCCGGATTATCTGGTGGGAACCGGTTTGAACAGGCTAGAAACGGTTTTAACCGGCTAGAACCAGTTTGAGCCAGCTGGAACCAATTCAGCTGCTGGAACCGGTTTCAACCAGCTGAAACCAATTTGAACTGGCTAGAACCAGTTGGAACTGGTTCCAACCAGCTGCCGGTTCAAACCGTTTCCATACGGATATGACTGACTCTAAACGTTTCTAGATGGTTCAAACAGGTTCCAGCAGGCTAAAACCGGTTCCAGATGTCTCAAACCTGTTCCAGCTGGCTCAAACCAGTTCCTAACGTTTCCTAAAGTTTCAAATCGGTTCCAACCAGATATATCCAGCTCAAACTAGTTCCAGCCGGTTCAAACCTGTACAAGCCAGTTCTAACCGATTCCACACAGATATATAAGGCTCAATCCGATTCCAGCTGGTTCAAACCTGCTCCAGCCAGATACATCTGGCTCAAAGTGGTTCCAGCCGGTTCAAAACTGTTCCACCCTATTCGAACCGGATCTAGCCAGCTCAATCCACTTCCAGCCAGATATATCTGGCTCAAACCCGTTCCAGTTGGTTCCAGCTGGTTCCAGCCATAATATCTGTTTCAAACTGGTTCCAGCTTGATATATCCGGCTCAAACTGGTTCCAGCTGGTTCAATCCAGTTGCAACCAGTTCAAACCTGTTCCAGCCTGTTGAAATCAGTTCCAGCCAGCTCAAACCGGTTCCAGCTGGATATATCTGGCTCAAATTGGTTCCAGCCTGTTGAAACCGGTTCCAACTAGTTCAAACAGTTCCAGACAGCTCGACCTGGTTCCACCTGGGTGAAACCGGTTCCAGCTGATTCAAACTGGTTCCAGCTGGCTCAAACCGGTTCCAGCCAGCTCAAACTGGTTCCAGCTGAATCAAACCGTTTCCAGTCAGTTCAAATTGGTTCCACCTGGCTCAAACCGGTTCCAGCCAGCTCAAACAAGTTCCAGCTGAATCAAACCAGTTCCAGCTGTGAAACCTGTTCCAGTTGGATATATTCGACTCTAGCCAGTTCCAGCCTGTTCAATCCACTTCCAGACGGCTGGAACAGTTTCAGACGCTTATAACAATATCCAGTACAGTCAAACCCTTTCCAGCTAGTTCAAACCAGTTCCTGCTGACTCAAACCGCATCCAGCCATATATATGGCTCAAACTGGTTCCAGACGGTTCAAAATGGTTCCAGCCGGTTCAAACTGGTTCCAGCCAGCTCGAACCAGTTCCAGCTTACTCAAACCGGTTCCTGCCGGCTCAAACCGGTTCCAGCTGACTCAAACCATTTCCAGCCGGTTCAAACTCATTCCAGATGGATATTACTGGCTCTAACATTTTTCAGACGATTCGGGTTCCAGCCACCTCAAACCGGAACCAACTGGCTCAAATTGGTTCCGGCTGTCTCAAACCTGTTCCAGCTGGTTCAAATCGGTTCCAGTTGGATATATCTGGCTCAAACCATTTCCAGTCAGTTTCAACCAGTTTCAGGCAGTTCAAGTCAGTTCCAGCTGGATATTATCTGGCTCAAACCGGTTCCAGCGGCTCAAACTGGTTTCAGCTGACTCAAACCAGTTCCCACGGGACCAAACCCATTCCAGACAGATATGACTGCCTCTAACAATACCCAGACTCTAACCGGTTCCAACTGGATATATCCAGCTCAAAACAGTTACAGCCGGTTCAAACTGCTGCCAGCCGGATATATCCATATCAAACCATTTCCAGCCAGTTCGAACTTGTTGCAGCCACCTCAAACGGGTTCCACCCGGTTCAAACTGGTTCCAGACGGCTCAATCCAGTTCCAGCCTGTACAAACTGGTTCCAACCGGCTCAAACCAGTTCCAGCTGGTTCAAACCAGTTCCAGCCGAAGACATCTGGCTCAAACCAGTTCCAGCCAGCTTGAGCCAGTTCCAGCTGGCTCAAACTGGTTCCAGTCAGCTCAAACCTGTTCCAGCTCGCTCAAACCGGTTCCAGCAGTTAAAACTGTTTCTAGCCTGTTCAAACCAGTTACAGCCGGATATATATGGATCAAAATGGTTCAACCTGATTCAAACGGGTTACAGCCAGCTCGAACCAGTTCCAGCTGGGCAAACCGGTTCCAGCCAGTTCAATCCAATTCCATCTGGCTCAAACTGGTTCCAGCAGGCTCAAACCAACTCCATATGTCTCAAACCGGTTCCAGCCGGCTCAAACCAATTCCAGATGTCTCAAACTGGTTCCAGACGGTTCAAATGGGTTCCAGTTGTATATATCCAGGTCAAACTGGTTCCAGGGGGTTCAAACCGATTCCAGCCAGTTCAAACTGATTCCAGCCAGTTCAATACACTTACAGCGGGTTGGAACCAGTTTCAGGCGCGTCTAACAGGTTCCAGCCCGGTCAAACCCGTTACAGCTGGTTCAAATCGGTTTTAGCTGGCTCACACAGTTCCAGCCAGTTCAAACCAGTTCCAGTTGACTATATTCGGCACAAACCAGTTCCAGCCGGTTCAAACCAGTTCCAGATGGCTATATCCCACTCAAACTGCTTTCAGCCAGTTCAAATCGGTTCGACCTGGCTCAAACTGGCTCCACCTATCTCAAACCGGTTCCAGCCAGCTCAAAGCATTTCCAGCTGGCTCAATTCGGTACCAGCCGGTTCAAACCAGTTCCAGTTGGCTATATCCAGCTCTAACTGGTTCCAGCCAGTTCAAACCGATTCCAGCCGGTTCAAACTGGTTCCAGGCATTTCAATCCACTTCCAGCAAGCGGGAACAGGTTTCAGATGCTTCTAACAGGTTCCAACCTGGTCAAACCCGTTCCAGTTGGTTCAAACTGGTTCCAGCTGTCTCGAACCTGTTCCAGCAGGATTAAACCAGTTTCGGCTTGCTCAAACCAGTTCTAGCTGTCTCATACCTGTTCCAGCCGGTTCCAACCAGTTCCAGCCAGATATATATGGCTCAAACTGGTTCCAGCTGCTTCAAACGAGTTACAACCGGATCTATCCGGCTCAAACTGGTTCCATATTGGTACAAAAACAGACAAACAGACCAATGGATCAGAACTGAATATCCGGAAATAAAACCATACATATAGAGTCAATTAATCTTTGACAAAGGGGCAAAAAATATACCCTGGAACAAGGATAGCCTCTTCAGTAAATGGTGCTGGGAAAACTGGATCAAAACTTGTAAAAAAAAAAATGGACCAGGATAACACCCTCACACCCTGTACAAAAATGAACTCAAAATGGATAAAGGACCTGGAAGTGAGACCTGCAACCATAAAATACATAGAAGAAAACCTGGGCAAAACCCTTCATGAATTTCACCTCAGAAATCCATTTTGGGGAAAAAACTATGGCCGGCAAAAAAATGAAGGAAAGCATAAACAGCTGGGACTATATAAAACTAAAAAGTTTCTGTTCAGCAAAAGAGACAATAAACAAAACAAAAGAAACCCAACCAACTGGGAGAAAATTTTTGCCCTGCAGACAAGTGACAAGGGTCTGATAACAAAGATCCACAAAGAGTTCCTACAGCTCAACAAAAACAAAGCAAAAAACCCAATCAAAAAATGGGGAGAACTAAAAAGACACTTCACCAAATAGGAGATACAGATGGCTAATAGACATATGAAAAAATTCTCCACCTCACTGATAATCAGGGAAATGCAAATTAAAACCACACTGAGATACCATCTTACACCAGTAAGAATGGCCCACATAAATAAAACAGACAAGAAATGTTCGCGCGGATGTGGAGAAAAAGGAACTCTCTGCGTTTTGCGCTGAGCCCTATGAATTACAACCAGACGGCAAGGGAGCAGTTTATAACTTTCTGTAACTTCTCTGTACTTTTATGTTTAGAGATGAATTCTCCCTATGTTGCACAGTTTATAGAGCAGAGTAGAATACCATTGCATCTCACATTCAGCTCCTAAGTATCATGATTTCTAATGCTTTTGAGAAACCGTTTTTCCATTCAAAATCCTGCGGTTTTCGCTTTTCAGGGCCTCTGCATGCGATTTTCGCTGAACGCCTGTAAAATACAAATAGATGGCAAAGGAGCATTATTTATCTGAATGTAACTTCTCAGCACTTTGCTGTTTAGAGAAATGATCTTCCTATTATGCACACTATATAGAAGAGAATAGAATGCCAGTCCATGTCCCACCCAGCTGCTAAGGTTCATGATTTCGAGCACGACTAGAAACACTTGTTTTCAAAGAAAATCCTGCGGATTTCAGCCTTTCAGGCTCAATGCCAGCGTTTTGCACTGACGCCGCTGAGTTACAAAAGGATGCAAAGGAGCAGTTTATAACTTATTGTAACTCCCCAGTACTTTGATGTTTAGAGGTGATCTCTCCCTATGATGCAAAGTTTATAAAATGCAATAGAATACCAGTACATCTCATAGCCAGCTCCTAAGGTTCGTGTTTTCCAGCACCGCTGAGAAACACTTGTTTTCAGTGAAATTCCTGCAGGTTTCGGCCTTTCAGACTCACTACCTGCGTTCTGCGCTGAACGCCTATGAATTACAAACGGACGGCAATGGAGCAGTTTATAACTTATTGTAACTCCCCAGTACTTTGATGTTTAGAGGTGAACTCTCCCTACGATGCACAGTTTATAGAGTTCAACAGAACACCAGTCCAATTCACATCCACCTCCTACGTTTCATGATTTTTATCACTTCTGAAAAACGCTTGTTTTCATTGAAAAATCCTGCGAATTTCGGCATTACAGGCACAAGGCCTGCGTTTTGCTCTGACGCCTCTGAGTTACAAACGGACGGCAAAGGAGCAATTTATAACTTATTGTAACTCCCCAGTACTTTGATGTTTAGAGGTGAACTCTCCCTATGATGCACAGTTTACAGAGTGCAAAAGAATACTAGTTCATACGCAGACAGCTCCTAAGGATCCTGTTTTCCAGCACCACTGAGAAACACTTGATTTCAGGGAAAACCCTGCGAGTTCGGCCTGTCAGGCTAACTTATTGTAAATTCCCAGTAATTTAATGTTTAGAGGTGAACTCTCCCTATGATGCACAGTTTATAGAGTGCAATAGAATACCAGTACATCTCAAGCCAGCTCCTAAGGGTCCTGTTTTCCAGCACCGCTGAGAAACACAAGTTTTCAGTGAAATCCTGCGGGTTTCGGCCTTTCAGACTCACTACCTGCCTGCGTTCTGCGCTGAACGCCTCTAAATTACAAATGGACGGCAAAGGAGAAGTTTATAACTTATTGTAACTCCCCAGTACTTTGATGTTTAGAGGTGATCTCTCCCTATGATGCAAAGTTTATAAAATGCAATAGAATACCAGTACATCTCATAGCCAGCTCCTAAGGTTCGTGTTTTCCAGCACCGCTGAGAAACACTTGTTTTCAGTGAAATTCCTGCGGGTTTCGGCCTTTCAGACTCACTACCTGCGTTCTGCGCTGAACGCCTATGAATTACAAACGGATGGCAATGGGGCAGTTTATAACTTATTGTAACTCCCCAGTACTTTGATGTTTAGAGGTGAACTCTCCCTACGATGCACAGTTTATAGAGTCCAACAGAACACCAGTCCAATTCACATCCAGCTCCTACGTTTCATGATTTGTATCACT
>PVHY01026392.1:0-17368 GCA_004024945.1 Uropsilus gracilis
AAAAAAAAAAAAAAAAACCTGTGGACAAGATAGCCCCCACAATACTGAGTGAATTATTAGAAGTTATTAGCTGCATAAAAAAAAACAAAACAAAACTAGTAGTAAGACTACAGATGTTTTTTCCCCACCACCATGACTTTTGTACAAGCAGCAATTCTTTGAACACAGGATTGAATAATACACATGCAATAATAATAGTAATAACAATGGCAACAAAATAACAATGCGTAGCAGTCTAGAATTCTATCTTTATGCTTACAATCAGCACTTTGTAAAAATTCAGTTTACAAGGCCGGACATGATGGTGCATGCCTGTAAGTAGCAGCCTAGGAAGTCGCGAACCCAGGCCAGCCTGGGTCAGGGATCGCAGTTCGAGGCCCGCCAGGGGCACGTAGCGAAACTTAATTCCAAAAATATATAGGTAGGCATGGTGGTGAGGGCCTGTAATTCCAGCTACCTGGGAAGTTGAGACTGGGGATTGCTTGAGTCTGTGGTACCCCAGGCAACGTGAGCCTGTGGTTCCACAGACAAAAATAGCAAGACTTAGTCTCAAAAAAAAAAAATCAATTACAAACAAAACTCTAACCACAGACAAGACAAAGCTGGTGCTATTTTTTGTTTGTTTGTTTGGTTGGTTGGTTGGTAAAACTGAAGTTTAGAAAGAGAATTAATAAGAAATAAAATCCAGTTCTCTCTTATTCCAGACTTTGAACTCCTAAACATTATATAATCTGTTTATGAATATTGAAGAATAATCATTTAGGAAATCTCATGTAGGAACTCTGTGCATGTAAATTAAGAAAATTTTAAAGCAATTAAGTTCAAAAAAGATTTTCAGCAGTTAAAACTTTTAAAATGCTTTGCATCCTCAACTAAGATTTACATCATCTCAAAATTTTACATAATATTTTTTCATCTTTGTTATACACTTCATCTTCTATGAACTAAATATATTGAATGAAGCAATATGCTCTTTTAAGTCAGCAAAAATTTTGCTTCGCTGATTTTGATCTTTTTCATAAAAGTAGTTAGGATCTGAGAGTTTTTTTTTAATCACATTAATATAATCCTTAAGGTTACTGTCTATAGCACATTACATATACAAGCATAAATAAATATGGGGTGTATATCCTGACATTCTAAAGACACAACCTCAGGCTATTACAGGCAAACAAAAGGATTAATTTTAGGGAACCATGGCTCATCTTTCACCTTGAAATATGTCCCAGCTTTAAATCCTTAATGTGCATGTGTGCATGTATATGTGTGTGACCAGTAGTGTGAATACTAAGTGCAGAGTATGGACACATTACATAAATCTGATACCCACTGTCTTCTATAAGGCTCTCATTCTCATCTCTATTGTAACACCAATTATGCTCTCATAACAGAATGAGAATGTTTGACTGTAGCTCTAAATGGATCCCCAAACAGATCTATTCCATCCCTCTTATGGGCAACATAAACATTAAAATTAAAAATCCCATTAGGCTAGGATTAGCCAATCATTTTGTCAATTAAATGTTTAATAATTTAAGTGAAACACTACAAAATTGTATGTAGTTACCCATTTAATATTAAGGAGTTGATGTGCATTAAAACCATTACAAAACTGCATATTTTACAAAACTATGCATAAAAAAGACAAGGTTCCTTTAGTGTATTATTTGCAATAATGCAATCAGTTTTTTAGACCTCAATTTTAAAACATACTATAGATATGTTTTTTATAAAATATGTTGGAATAGAGTTCTTGGAATCATATGAAAATGGAAGAGCAAAGGAAAAAGAGAGGCTGCCTAGGACTCACTATTAGTTTTCTCCACCTGCTCCTTGAGACTAACCACACTTCTGAAAGGGCATCAGGAAAGGACTGTGTTATTTTTTCCAAATTACAGTGTAAAACCTTTAAATAACTCCCTCTATCTGACTTGGAAAATAAATCATACAATTTCCATGGGTATTAAGACCTGCTGATTATCAATTTTTTGGACCTCTAATTTTTTTCTATAACTTAACTCCTTTTTCTTTGCCTATATTCTAATTGAGTTCTTATCAAACTATTTAAAGTAAAAGACCAATTTTATTTTTCCTAATATATTGTCAATACTCATAAACTATAACAAAATGAAGTATTAGTAAAAAAATAAAAGGTAAGCCCTAATATTTTGGTTATTAGAATCAACAACAAAATTATTCTGTTAACATTATAAAATATTCCAAAAACTTACTATCAATTTCTGTATTAATCTCTCCTTAATCTGGTAACAGTTGACAAAACTACACCAATCCAAAGAACATAATTAGAGAAATGCCACTTTAATTCCTTTCCTCTTTATCTAAATGTCTTCGTTCCTTCCAAATATATATCTAATTTACTATAAGTCTACTTATTCATTGAATTCCATTGTCTACATTTTCAATTTTTTAAATTTCTATGTACTATTTTTTTATCCTTTTCTGCTCTTCACTTATGAATCAATTCCTTCTTTTCTCTGAACATTTACTACAAAAAATATATATATATATGTTATATGCTATATAGTACAACATAGTGTAATATAGTGTATATAGTTGCATATATCTCAGTTATAAATAACTATAATAACTAAAGTCTTTCATATTTTATCAGCTTATTCAATATCTTTTTGTTCACATCAGACACTGAGCTCACCTCAGTGGGAGCTGTTTTCCCCGGGTCCTGTGCATAAGGTGTGGAGATCTGCCAAAGACTCATCCTCCTGCAAGTCATACATCTTCTCATGTCCTGACCAATTTCCCTCTGTTTCTAGTGTTAGATATTTTTCTTTCATGATTTTATGCTCATTTTTTTCCTTTTCTCCTATTTTTTTAACACTTTCATTGCTCATGGTTTATTCTGTCACTATCAGCTCATTTTGACTTATTAATTCTGGGATGCTTAATATTATTGCTAATGGGAAATTTTAACTTATAAATATTAATTCCCCAAATATAGCATTCATCAAACACTACCAATAAAATCATTATGTGGGACAGCTAGTATAAAATGATTGTGGAGAAATTTCCATGTGTTATACAATTATCTTATAAATAGGGAAATCTCTCAAGCCACATTTTATATGATCAATTTTCACTGCAATTCTATTCTGAAGCAAACCATATCCCAAATGGTAAATTTTTCATAATTTCAAAAAAAATGAGCACAATATTTAAACCACCTTTCACTAATGCATACCTTAAAAACATTTAATTGGGTACAAGGGAAGACAGAAAGAATGAGATAAAAATACAAAGACAAGCTTTGAGTAACAGTGTTTAAGGCTTAGCAGAGGGTTTTGTGTCCATAATATAAATAACAGGTAAGGTGATAATTAGATAGAAAATATATCATCAAATACCTACTTTTCTTAAAAAACCAATAGTAAATTTATTGTCACTCTTCTTTTTGGTCAAAATGAACCATTTTCTAGTCTAACATTTGGAGCACATGCTTTTCATGCTGCCATATTTTCAAGGTAATGTGTTCATCTTATTTTGAAAAGTGGTGAATACATTATATCTTTCCAATAAAGAGTTAAATTTTTATATTATTTCCTTTTGAAAATTTCATTAAAATGCTGTATAAGGTCTAGGAAAATTTTCCTACCTTATGGTACCTTTCTATAACTTCAGAGGCACCTCTACATGGATTCAATCCCTTCTAAACTTGCTTTTTCTATACTTGTTTATACCTGATCATGGAAAGATAGAAACAGCACTGCCAAGAATGTGAAGGCTGCTTTTAATCCCAACTGTGCTACTAATGAGTGCTATAAACTTAGGAAAGTCACTCCATTTGCTGGAAACAGTTTCACTTTTAGGAAAAGGTTGGAATAAAAGTCTTTTTCTTATATGCATATAAGATTTTATATTTCCAAAGATATTTAATTTACTTTTTTATATTCCTTTTATTTTTATGTGATGTTAATTAGACTTCTGATTTATGTGAACACTCAACACTTATACTATTTTTGCACTGCTCTGTTTTAAATAGGTATAAGTAATTGTGTCCAAGCAGTCCATCTATCTAATAGATTTGCCATATAGAGAGTAGGATTTGTTCAAGAGTCAAAGAATGCTGTTATGATTTTGCTGACTTAGAGGAACAGATTACCAAACATTTTGTTCATATCAATTTCAATTTCACACAATAGAAACTCCAAAATACAGTGCCTTATATGAGTTTCATTTCTATATCACAGAAAAGCAAGTCCACAATTTTGCAGATATAGCAATTTCATGTAGTAAAAAAGAATCAAGCCACTTACATCTTTGGACTCTCCTTTGCTCTAATTGTGATGTTCAAAGGAAAATGTTCACTCTCCAATTAGTCTTGATACCTTCTAAAAGGGAAGTATTTTCATTTTTAAAAATAATGCCTTCTTAGGAACTTGTAGTGAGGTCTAGAGACTTGGTTGAACACAAGAAAACATTTTTGGTAAAGAAATCTCATATGTGATGCTGTAGATTTCATAATCTATCACATCAGGAGATAGAAAATGTCAGCTTGTTCCTTATTATTGATATTAACTGAAATATTTAGTAAAATTAGTAACAGATTTCTCTATTTTAATGGCACATTGTTCTTTTGCAAATTAAATAGTCTGAATAGTGGTAGCTTGGCATCATATTGGTTTTATTTTTTTCTTTCCTAGTCTATTCACCTAATGCTTACAAGATTCATTGATGGTATTTGGGTAGTTATTACATTGAGGGTCACAACATGGCACTTGTCTGATTCTATTATTCCTTCATTTATTAAACTAGAATTTTTTTCTGTAAAGATGAGCTTCTCTGGCACAAGATGTTCCAGGCTGTCAAAGAAAAACTTTACTGGACATAGTTAAACAGACAAAGAAGATTTTATTAAAGACTCTTTCAATAGCAGAGTCTGGACTCTGCTAAAACGAAAGGCAGGATTCTTGATCACTAGGGTGAGCCAGTGGAAGTAAGTTGGAGGACATACGGAGAGTGTTTGATCAATGTGATCAAGTCATCTGTGTTTGTTAGTTGAGCCTAGGTAGGTAAGTGGGTGGGTGGGTAGGTAGGTAGGTGTGTAGGTAGGTAGGTAGGTGTGTAGGTAGATAGGTAGGTGGGTAGATAGTAGTCTCCTAGCCTCCCACAGAGACAGGAAGATACTGATATCTGGGTGAACCCCAGATCCTCGAACGTAACATTCTGAAGTTGTAAATCTGGGTGAAGAGGCTAAAAGAAATTTTATATCTCAAGAGGACAGAGTAAGAATTTACAATTGAAATTTTTTTAAAACAGATGCTTTAAGAAATGACCGTAAAGGGACCCACTCCCTCTCAAGAAGAAATCTCAAGTTGAATTAACTTGAAAGAAATGACTCTCCTTGTAATTTTCCATGACAAAATAAACAAGGCCTTCATTTTCAAGGTTAATTCTTGACCCCAAACTCTTGTTGGAGCGCATCATGAGCACATCCACTTGCCAGGCAGAAAGGAAGAGAAAATGAGAAAAAGAAAATAGGCTGGCTATCTGGTTTCCTTTCATGGAAGAAAGCTTTTATTAACATGCAGTTGGTGATTCTAACTACCAGGAATAGTAAAAAATTTGGCTGAACATATTCCTTCTTGGAAAAGGCAGGAATCTGTTACTCTTTTGAAAATAACCATGTCTGTTGAGTAGGTAACTGGTAGTCTCAAATATACCAAATGCCACAGAAAAGTGAAGCACTAATTTACACCAGTAAATAAGATGTTTTCCGAAGACCTGTAATATATAACATTTTCTGTTTCATTAGTACTAATTCGTAAGCCTAACACTTCACATCTTTTTTATAGCATATCAACCTAATATATGAGAATAATATTTTTTTACTCACAATTATATTCAAATCCAGATCTACATAGAAGGTACCACACATTTTATGCTGAGGTCCATCTTTCTCAAAATATAAACAATCAATGACAATAACTAGAAAAATTATAGGAAATATTTGGGATGTTTTGATTTCTAGGTTTTATTCTAATCTACCATTTTACCTAGTGTAACAAAGCTAAGAAAATTAAACTTTAAAATCTTTGAAGACAGGTTTTAATGAATGCCCGTCCCATTTCTTTATTTAGAACTGACCAAATCAGCACCAAAAATTGTTGTACCAGTTGTGTCAGCCTAGTCCGCCATTTTGTAAGGTTACTCCCAAAACAGCAGAAGCTTCAATAAAAATTACAACTCTTACCATTCATTATGGCATTAACTGGAAGAAGAGTTTCAAACCTAAACACCAGATTCCAACTGAAATTAGCATTCACTAGACACAGTTGCTCCTAGTATAAAAATAGATCATGGATAATCATCCACTTTTCCTACAAAGCATCTAAACATCTTGAGGAAGGAAAAAACCAGGAACTCACTTTGAGTCATAATCAGGTACATATAAATTTGTTTTCAGGATTGTATTTTTTACTTAATTTCTACCTAATAGCATTAGCAGAATACTAGAGACAAGTCTATTTTACATTGCTTTGTTTATTT
Organism: Uropsilus gracilis; assembly: GCA_004024945.1. Taxonomy (NCBI): domain Eukaryota; kingdom Metazoa; phylum Chordata; class Mammalia; order Eulipotyphla; family Talpidae; genus Uropsilus; species Uropsilus gracilis. The sequence goes on from PVHY01026392.1 coordinate 6,523, forward strand.
CTAAAACTATGAGCTGGGAATTTGCAAATGTAAATACATTTAAGCTCATCTAAATAAATAAAAACTCGATGTATTAATTTTTGACCTAATAGTTCAGCTTGATTCATTTCTAAGTGCATAGATCGAAAGAAGTACTGTTCTTACCTAATTAGTAAAAGGTAAACTTACCTTAATTAGCATATGTGGTATCCTTTACATAATTTTATTGGCTATCTTGATTGTTTAAATTAAGTGCTTATTACGTGTCTATTAAAAATCTAATATTGTGTTAGATTGCGAATACCATTATAAATAATATGTAATGTCTACATAGACCTACATGGGACATAATTGTTCATATATTGAAATGCTGTTTGATTACCATATTTGATAAAATTGTTCCTAATATAACATTATTACTATTTCATACAAAAAACAGTACTCCAGAATTTTCTTCCTGTGCTGTTATCTTAGATTTTGAAATTGAACTGAAAAGTATAAAGTTAAAGCAAACAAATTAGTCATCTTCGTGTATGTTTCCCAAATATTCCATTTTGAAAGCATATATATGCCAGTAGTCTCAAAAGGAGTAAAGAAAATTTCTATCTCATTTATATTCCATTTCATTAAAATGGAAGTTTGCATCCTGTTCTTCTATAATATACCCTTTAACTTAAAATGGAAAGCATCTACCTCTTATAATAAATATATTTTTTAAAAGTTCTTTAATAATTCTTTTTAAAAAGCCTTTACACACAGTGTTACGGAATTCACTATTGTTATAGATGCAATTTTCTATAACAATAAGAACTATCAACTACATAAGACTAAGAGAACAATCAGGATGCATCCCCCACATAGTAAATAAACTTAGAACTTTTCAAAAGTATCTTTTCTCTTGAAAATTAAAGGATTTAATTTAATTTAAGATCAATAATGAGAACTTCCAGCACTTTCTAGACCAACTACCACTTTCTAGATCAACTAGATTCAATGAAAGATTGATCTGAGAGTCCACTAGAGTGGAGACATTCTAATCATATCACAATGAAATCTATAAATTGAACCATTGTATTCGATTACGTTAATCTGACATTTGAGCTTAATTGGAAATGAAATCCTATTTCTCACATTGTTTTTCTGTTTGAAGAAAGGGAAGGTGGACTTGGATGTTATGTTACCCAAACAGAATTTATCAATAGCTATCAACGGTAGCACTCGTGGGACTGGAAATGGGGTCTTTATGGTTGGAGGAGAAAGATTATAGCATCTTCTAGACTAGCAAGTGGATAGGCTAAGCAGATGCCACCCAAGACACTTTTTCCTGATCACAGACGTTACGCCTCCACATGCATGTATAACTTTGTCATCTTCACCTTGCAGCTAACGATAACAATTTGTTTGAACATGGTCAGGAAAGAAATACCTACCACATGTTAAGTGTCACCATTTTTGGCAGGAAAATACATTGATGCTTCAAAGAAAATATTTTAACTTCATGGCACTGCACTGTTATATGAGAAATCTGGTCCTCAACATGGCAAACCCAAAATTGCCAACCCAGGTCTGTGTCAGGTCAAAACCTCTGCCCATCCTGAGGCACTGGATGGAGACCATTGTTAACCACTTCTAGAAACAGTAGATAAGAAAAAGGAGCTTCCCATTTATGATCATGTATTGGAGTCCGTGTAGTTTACCAATTACACTGTAAAATCACAAAAAAAAAATTTATCTAATTTCTTTATATTTTTCTTAAAAATTGCAATTCTGATGGTCTTTCATTACTACTAAGTTACCAGAAGCATGTGTGAAATGTGTGGATTTTAAACATTTTTGTAAAAAGAAAATGGCAATGCCTCCTCTAACTCAGGGCTTGACCTTAGAAAGAATCTAAATTCTTTCTAAATGAATAGATGAAAAAGCAACATATATTTTCAAATAGCATGCATAAGGACTTTCCTATAAATACATTATGCAATAATTCTGCACTTCTTCCTTGTAATAATGCCTTTGAGAACCAGAAGTGATGGAGCCCAAATAATTTTGAAATATAAGAGAAGAAAATATGTAATGTATTTCAAGCAAATATAGGAGCTTCAGTCTGTCAGAAAATTAATCTAACAAGCTGTAATACTATATGAAAACAGTAAGTTCTCAGGTTTTATTTGTACAAGGTGAGTTGAAGTCCATGCATGAATAACTTCATATAACTTCATGAATAACTGTCTGCATAATCTTAACTTTTGAACTTCTTTGGTTTCTATGACTTTCAAAGAATGAAAGCCAATGAAAAAAATTTGCATTCATTTGGAACTCAAGAACAAAGAACAGTTTGTCCACAAATGACCAACAAGCATATGAAAAGTTGTTTGACATCACTAATTATCAGGGAAATGCAAATCCAAACCACAATGAGATTTTATCTTATACCACTGAGAAAAGCCCAATTAAAAAAACTGAAAACAACAAATGTCAGCAAGAATGTAAAGAAAAAGGAACCCTCTTACACTGTTGGTAGGAATGCAAACTGGTTTAGCTTCTATGGAAAGCTGTATAGAATTTTGTCAAAACTAAAAATGGATCTACCATATGACCCAGCAATTCTATTGCTAGAAATCTATCCACAGCACATAAAAATAATAATTCAAAGAAAAACCTGCACTGTATTTACAATAGCCAAGATATGGAAACAAGTCAAATGCCCCCCAAATTAACAAATAAATCAAAAATATGTGGTATATATACAAAATAGAATACTATTCAGATATAAACTTTATATGCGGCAACATGAAGAGATCTGAAAGTGATTATGCTGAGTGAAATAAATCAGAAGGAAAGTGAAAAATACCAGACGGTTTCACTTATATGTGGAATACAGAGAAACTAATCAATATGTCAAGAAAAAAGTCAAAACTTGCAAACTGAACATAGATCTGAGGCATTCAGCAAGGGACAGGGAGGGAAAAGGGTCACAATAAGAGAGAGATGAGCAAAGAAGAACTACTGGAACTACAACTGAGGGAAATAACCAATTACTATAGAAAAATGAACAATAATACAAGAAAATAAGTAAATAACTTTAGAGGAAAAAGGGAAGTGGGAAAGATGAGGCAAGATGTGATTTCAACAAAAGAAGCAAACAGGTTTCAAGACAGATCAAGAATGGCTCACTCTCATTATAACAAGTCCCAGCCTTTCATGCTGGGAAATAGAAATCTTCCTGTCTTCCGGGAGGTTCTGCTCATCTAAAGGCCACTGTGTCTAAGAGGGCAAAAGACTTCATTTCCTCACCAGTTCGGGCTGTCTGGGCAAGTGTGGACTTGAACACAATAGGAAGAACTGTGAGCTTTTTAGGTGGCAGTGAGGATAAAGGAGAAAAGGGAAGCCTTTATGAAACATTAAGAAAGGAAAAGGAGAGACAGCATTTTAGCTAAAGGGAGCTAGATAAGAGAAGAATTTACCATGAAGACATATACCTGATCAGTATGACTTTGCAGGGTCTGTGTAGCCCTTCACATTAACAGGAAGTCAGCAGAATGATCAACTGTAAATGCACCACAGAAATCCACACCCACAACCTGAGATCTGAACATTAGTGTTACCCAGTTTTATTTAAATTACCTATGAACAATGATCAAAAAAGATACATTACAAAAACAGTTCTTCTTTGGAGAATAACTCACATTTCATTTCATGTCAGGGGTCTATTATTTTAGACCAAATCTGAAATTCAAAATACATCACGTTCTTGAGAGGACACTGAGAAAAAATTATCACAATGACTATAACAGACCATCTGCAAAAGTGTTTTGGAACCTGCAAGAATTGCCACAAACCTTACTTACCATCATTATTGTCCTAGGTACTTGGTGATAAAATTATCTGACTTCAGGCAAAAAGGTGAGGAAAGGAAAACCAACTTCCAAATCACAGAATAACTGTGGCCTTTGAGAAAGAAAAATAAAACATGGCATGCTTATCATCTGTTCATGGCCAGTGCTTCTTTTTCAACCCAGGCTTTGGATCAAAGTGAAAATTTAAGTCCATTTCACAAACAGTTGGAGCCCAAAACTATGCCCTCCAGTGAAAATCACAGCCTCATTATGTCCATGGAGGTGGCTCTGCTGATCAGAGGCACACCCAGAGCTCAAGCAGAATCCCCTCTTATGTGTCCCCACAATCTCTGTAAGCAAGGCTGTTTGTGAATATAAAAAGTGAAGAATGAATTAAAAGACTTCATTAGAAACATAAAAATGGATTTTAAAAAAACTAATATATTTGTCTACCTTTTTATTTCAAGGGGTAAGTGCTATTTCAAAATGCTCTCTTTTTCAAATGCATCCAGCACCCTGTACATAGACTTTAGAGTTTCCAAATAGAGACAAATTTGTTCCTGGAACAATTTGCACGCAAGTTGTTTATTGGAATCTAACCTGAGACTCAGATTTCTAGCTTCATACTCCCCCTAAGTAACAACAGAAAAGATTATAAATGCATGTGTGTGTTCATAAATGATGTATTGAGGACGAACAGTGAGGTGTGAGAGAAAAGGCAGAGATGCTGGGATATTTTCAAAACCCATGTCACACACACCAAAGGCTTATTCCTTTCCTCTGACTAATATTTTCTGTAGGAACGAAGATAAAAATCCTGAGCCATGTTAAAGAATATACAAAGAGGCATTTTCACAGATAGACAAATTGACATTTTTAATTTGCAGAGCAACATGAACTATTTAAGATGACACAGAGCAGAGATGACTTGCAGAAAGGAAGTACTTGCTACTTATTAGTTGTTCCTGGGTTGGAGCTTCAACTCTCACTATAATGATGCAAGTATTTACCAATCTTTAAAAATTAGAAAAGCACTGTATCTGTAAGATTGTCTTACAATAAAAATCAAAGCTTACAGAAATTTGAAATTTAAAATGAAATTTTATTAAAGCACTTAAGAAATTAAGAGTTTACAAAAAATAGCATTGCATGTTCAGTAATGAGAGTATGCTACAATGTGCTAAGCATTGAACATGTACTCTCCAAATTAACAATTTATTCTCAAACTCTGAGATAAGTATTAGTATTCCAATTTTATTCGTCATTAACTCAGACACAAGAATGAGTAATTTGCCAAAGACCTCAAGTGAGAAAGAATTCAAAACAAAATTGTTTCTCATTACAAAACAATGATTATTCTATTATGCTCCTTGCTTAAATATAAATATTTTAAGTTAGCATTAGATGTAAGTAAGCACACACAGAAATAAACCTGGTTTGCTGTAATGATAGTTGCTAAGTGATGCTTTGAATTAAGTCTGTTACTTCTTTCTCTATGCTGTGATTGGTCTTCTATAGCAGTGATAAGGGTAACAGAGAAACCATTCTACAATTAACACTACCACCCATATTTTAACTTACACATTTATACTCTCATTTCCTCTGGATAACACCTAGCTAGCAAGTATTGCTTGCATGGCTCTTCCATAGTCACTTAGAAAATACTTGTTTGTTAAGAGTAATTCGTGCCTGTAAGCTTCAGCCTATGAAGCAGCTGGGGTTAGGGATGCAGCTCGAGTCCACTCGGGGCAACACAACGAGACCTAGTCCCAAAAAATAGCTGGGCGTGGTGGCACTTGCCTGTAATCCCAGCTACCAGGGAAGCTGAAGCTGGGGATTGCTTGAGTCCATGCTACCCTGGGCAACATGAGCTTGTGGTTCCATGGGCAAAAATAGCAAGACTTAGTCTCACACACACAAAAAAGGAGTAATTAACTGTAATGCCCACTTGTACCCTGTGTTCTGTGTGCTTACACCTGCAGTGTATCTTTTTTCTTCTTCTGTATTCTATGTCATGGAAGGTGTCACAATTATTTTTAGAATGATTCTATTCCATGATAATTAAGGTATCAAATAGTATTCTTCATACATAAAATATATATGATGTACATGTATAGATATATGCATTTTATTAAAATATTCTATTCCTCCTTTTTGAAATTTTTATATTGAGAATGAATAAAAATCAGTCCATTTGGTTACAAATGAAATAGAAATTATTTGGAGAAAGTAGAATGATGGTGTAGGTTACATAAATAATGTGAAATTCTTATAATGAAGATACTTTACTCTTTTAGTCTAATTCAAAAGATGTTTTGACCACACAGACTAGACAACGGGGTTTCACCCTACTACTACAGGAAAGTCCACAGAAATAAAATGCTGCAGATGCTTCTGTTTGAATTAATTCAAAAGCTAATATTAAAGCACATAGCAGGAGAGGAGAAATGTTTGAAAAGCAGGCTTCTGGCATTCTAGCATCTTTGGTATAATAAGGGTCATACAAAACTACAGGTCCTTTCTCTAAAATGTCTGGACTAGAATTTACAACCTATCTGTTCCATGCAGTCTCACAGTCAATATTAATGCATATAACTCTACCCCTGAGAGAAGGGGTGCCTTTCTGTGATAATACCATGACAGTGATGATTATTCCAGCATCTTGTGCTCTAAAGGCTGCTTCTCACATGCCCAGTCCTTCACAGACATTTTCCAGAACTAGCTTTGGAAAAATTCATAAGAGGCAGACATACATGTTACAGATGCTAAGCAGAGTTCAGGGAGAGGTGAGATGACACAGACTTTAAATGTTGACAAACTAGATTTTCATGATTTTACACTTAAAACTTAGCAGAAGAATTCATTCACTATTTAACCACCTATTAGAGATTTTATTGCTAATGCTTTGCTTATATTTACTAAAGTTTTGAATACTATTGGACAGGTACAGAACTATGGTCTGATACATAAAATGATGCTTATCCCATGCTGAATTTAGTGAAGTTAACTATCTTCTTGTCATTTTTTTAAAGAAGATCTGCATCAAATTTGGAAGAGCTTAGAAAATAACACAGATAGCACCTGATTTACTGGAAGTGTCTGAAAATTCGTATTCAGATTTCCCACTTCATTTTTGATGATGGATGAGACTTGACAACTCTATCCAGGTGGGGTATTATTTTTTCCTGCATTGTTGATCAAAATGAGAAAGCTGAGGAATAGGAAAAGAGTTTATTAAAGCAGTGAAATCCTACTTGAAATATTTATTTCAGAGGTACTTATCATATTAGCATCTAGGTACCCACTGCAATGTCAGAATTAAAAAGGAGATGAGCTTTTCTCTCCCTGAGAGGCATATGAGGTTTAAGAGATCCTTTTAAAAGAGAGGGAAATATTGATATTTTTAGAAGATACAGCCAGAACTTTCCTAAGTGAATAAAAACATAGTATAAGAAATATTGAAAGCTTAGATCTACACACTACTTTTCCTCAATTCTTTCAGCTAAGAAAAATCTATTAAGATCAGAAAGTCATCATTAAAATGCTCACATATGTAATTTAATTTACTTGTCATTATAATCTTATGAGATGCTATTATAATAAACATTTTAACATATTTAGAAATATAAGGCACAAAAAAGAAAGTGAACCACTCAAGGGCATAACAGGAAGAACCAAGTTATTCCAGTCATATCTGTGTTCTCTCTCCTCTAGGAGAAATATCTTCTCCTATCCCCTCCCCTCACCTCTCCACTTTTCTCCTCTTTTCTCCTTTGCCCTTCCCTTCTCTCTCTCTCTCTCTCTCTCTCTCTCTCTCTTTCTCTCTCTGTGTCATAATGTTTGAGAATCGTAATGAATTTCCTTTTGACTTTTAACTTCCCTCTTTGTATCTTTTCAGCATTGACTTGTGAAATAAGAGGTAATATAATACAGAGGGGGAAATATTTCGCAAGATGATTTCAACAATTATACCAGAACAACTAACCTCTTGTAGCCATCTTTTAGCCTCTTCTTTTTTTTTTATTTTTTTTGATTGCATATATATACACACACACACACACACACACACACAATCATTGTCTACCCCGAGGTTCTCCCATCACCTGTCACCTGTGAACCATCTTAATCTTTTGTGCCCTCCCTCATTTTTCATCCTTCTTCCCCTCTCTTGCTCTTTGCTTCAGTTCTGCTGGCAGTTTAAAATTTTTCTTGTCTGTTTGTTTATTTTTTTCTATATCCTTCATATAAGTGAGATCATCCCTCTTCTATTTTTAAAAAGGCAGTGACATTTATTTTATAAGGCCATTGTAGGAATTAGACTTATGCAGCTATTACTAAATGAGCAGCTATAATAGAAAAAATAATCTGAAACTTCTATTAAGGATTCAGAAAAAAACAATCACAAGATTTTTTTTTTGTCTGACCATTATTAAGATTGTACCACCCCACTTGATTGAAAGTATATTGTGGGATCTGCAGCATTTATTTTCCTAATATGTATTCTTTATTTTTTCTGACAAATCTCATCAAGGGCTCATTAACTATAGTCAGCATGCTTTGTTGTTTATATGTCTTCTATTCCTTTCTCTGTTTAATTTTATATTCTTTCCTAGTTTCTTGTAATGGATGCTGGGGTCATTGATTTTTTTTTCAAGCTTTTTTTTCTTCACATTTCTAATACATGCGCTTAAGGCTATAAATCTCCCTCTAAGAACAACAATCTTACTGGTTCCCCTCAATTTTGTCATGTAACAAGGTATTATTTTATAATTCCGTCATCCCTTTTCCAGTCACAGGTTACTTGTGATTACCTACTAAATAAATGGTTTCCTAGTTATCTTTTGCAATTGATTGCCAAGATCTTTGCATTTTGGTAAATTATATTCTATATGTCTTTCATCTTTTGAAATATATTGAATTACTTTATAGTCCAACACAGGACCATTTTTGTAAATATTTCACATATTTCAAACATTTGGAACATTGAAGAAAATGTATATTCTAAACTTTGATAGAACCATTGTTATAAATTTGAGTATTAGATAAAGATTGCTAACTCTGCTTTTCAACTCTCTCCACTCTCTGTACTCTTAGCCTGTGAGATTTTCAAAAGTTCCATTCCAAGCCAGCCAGTCAGAGCTGATCCTGATCACCATCAAATACTTGATGGGACCAGCCTTAAACACCAAGCTCACTGCCTAAAATCCCTGTTTCTATCCATCCTTAACCTATAATTCTTTACTCTTGTAAGCACCCTGATACATTCCAGTAGATTGTTTATGTATCTAAATTTTCTAGTAATCTCTCTCTCCAAGTCTAGAATACAAAAATCTATAAAAATTATAACTGTGCCACTACTGTATATTAAGTATTTGGAAGAATGTATAGAGTAAGCACAATAAATATCTTGGATAAATTATTAAATATTTTCTTTTACTACTACTATATACTTCTACTATGTATTAAAAGATATGCTTCTCCTACTATATACTTCTACTGTATATTAAATATATACTACTACTACTACTACAACATTGTAAATGATTCTGCTTGACTCAGCAATTTTCCAAGCACCTTTTTCCCAAAAATAAGCTTTTCAGAGGTCTGACTTAGTGTCTGGCTACTGCCCTTCATTCAATTCTACATCTAAACTAATTGGATGATTACACTTTCTAATCACGTCTATAAACACCCAGGAGTCCTTAATTCATTGGCCATTATAAAATGCTTTATCATCTTCAAATTTAAGGTTAGAAAGTGCCAACTTACATGCTTAATTAAAATAACTTTAATTCCATGTGGGCTCAAGATTGATGTTACTGCACAAAAAGTAGAAGCACCGGGGACTCTCCATGTGAGCGTAGCATTAAATAATGTGTTTAGAACTGACAAGTCTTTCATCTGATAAATTTTGGACGATGAAGACATTTGAAATATGTTTGTTCCTTCTTATTTTTCCCAGAGCATTTTAAAAATTTTTTCCAAGAAATGTAATTTTACCTTCATTTAAAACACAGTTCAGGTGTTACTGTACCAATTTACATATGAGAAGACAAACAGAGATGGCATACATCATCCAAGCTCATACAAGTTGGTCAATGAATTTTTTAATTCATGACTGTCTTCCTGATTGAGCTCTGGGTAGCTATATAAATACCTGCACTCTTAGAGTAATTAGATTAGTTTATATCTTGAAAAAGTGAAATAGGCCAGACAGTGTGAAACTGTCCCTTGGGCAGGGGACCTGTGTGTAAAGAGCAAATGCCTGAAAGATACAGCTGCCTCGTGCAAGGCTTTTCTCCCTCTCAACACAAAAGTCAAACACTCTCAGTTTCTTCAGCCATTCCTCACCTGGGGTGGTCCTCTCCTCTTTCATCATCTTGGGTACCCTGGATGAACTCTACTTTGTGATAGAGAGAAAGAAAGAGAAATAGATTAACATTCAATGAGTCCGGGGTGGGGAAGGAACCCACCTGGAGTTAACAGCGCCCATCCCAAAGTCTGGAGAGCGGACTGAGGCTCTCGTGGGCAAAAGAGTCAGCTGCAAAGGGGACTCTAACCCTGCTGAGAGGAGCAGGTAGCCCACCAGCACCTGGGGGAGGAGACCACACAAGACAGGTAGGCTAACCTATCTTGAGCAGCCTGTGGCGTCTCCCGGTTGTCACGGAAACAGCCTGGGAGGGAGGCAGTCTGGCCATTTGCATCTGTATGAACCCTGGCTATTCAGCCTAACTTTAGCTCAGACTGAGTTGCTAAAGGGGGTGGGGAAGGAACCCACCTGGAGTTAACGGCGCCCATCCCAAAGCCCAAAAGTGCCGGCGCCGCTACGCGGCACCAGCGCAAACTCAGAAAACAAGGACATTCAATACCAAAACCACATAGGCAACGTTAAATACAACTATATAGGCTTCAACATGCACACTACTAGAGCAGTAGTCACCCAATACGTAGAGCAGATCCGAAAGGAAAACACAGGAAAAAGGAAGAACACAAATACTCAAGCAAGCCCTAAGAAAAATAACTCACCACCTAAG
>PVHY01026393.1:0-17320 GCA_004024945.1 Uropsilus gracilis
AAGGGCCCAGTCATGCAAAGGGCCCAGTCATGTAAAGGGCCCAGTCATGCCAAGGGCCCAGTCATGCCAAGGGCCCAGTCATGCAAAGGGCCCAGTCATGTAAAGGGCCCAGTCATGTAAAGGGCCCAGTCATGCAAAGGGTCCAGTCATGCAAAGGGTCGCAGAGCGGGTCCCCAGTGCCTGCTTGCATAGCTACATGCCCTCCTGTGCTCCACATTTGCAGACCTGAAGCTTCTTTGGCTCCAAAGTTCTGCTGGCCCTACAGCATGGCCTGAACTCTCCCTGAAGTGGGTATCCTTTCCCACCCTTGCTTTCCCCCAACTTGGCCTAGCAACTTCCCTTCCAGGCCTCTTTGCCTCCATACTGTAGGCAGGAGCTGGATGAAGGATCCCCCAGACACCACCTGGATGCTCTGGGCTCTCTGTGTGGGAGTGTGTACAGACGTGGCCCTCCAGCTGGGGCAATGGTCCTTGAAGTGCACGAAAGCATTCCTTGTCAATGTGACGTGACCACAGGGGTCACTTGGAGAGGGCAGGAGAAATGGGTCATGGGAGAGGGTGTGAGTCTAATGGGAGCCCGTCCTATCTGCACAAGGGTTTACCTTAGGCAAAGCCTAGTTCCACACCTTGGTTCCCTGACCCTGCAAAAGGATGGGCAAGGTAATGGAGACTCAGAGAGCTCAAATAACTTACCAAGGGCCACACAGCCATGCTGAGGTACAGTTGAGCTTGACTCACCATTACCTGAAACCTTTTCTCTCCCCTCACCCCCCATTCATTGGCTTGGGGAGACAGGAGGCTGGGCCCCTCCAATTGCACTGAGGCATTGGAGCTGGCGATGATGACAGAGCTGCTGTCTGCCAGGAGGAGGTCACGGTCTGCAGATGCCACGGTCTGTTGGCTTTCTGAGCAGGATGAACTAGCGAGGCCCACATGGAGCTAGACAGGCCTGGGCTGGGGACCTGACCTCGAGTAGGCTGGGCGGGCTCTCAGCAGAGTCAGAGGAACAGCAACACCTTCCTGGTCTTCCTGCTTCCCCACTCCTGTTGGAGAACTGGAGTAAAGTTTCCTTTGCTGAAGCAAATGGATGAGTGAGAAGCCAGGCAGGGCATGGAGAAAGATTGACTAGAGGAGACCAGGCAGACTTTAGTCCCAGGGCAGCTTTCCCCAGACCCTGTGGAAGGCTGACAGATAAGCTCAGCGTCAGTTCCAATGAGAAAGAGCAGAATAGCTAAGCCTAGGGCCTTTGGAACCACTTCTTCTTCAAGTGCCAAGTGTGTGTGACCTTGGGCAAGACATTGAGAGTGGTGGCACAGGCAAAGGGGATGTTTTAGGGGTGGGTGGGGGACTATTTTCCCCATCCACTTGCCCAACTGTGTGAGGCCCAGGCCTCTCAGACAGCAGGAACAGGACTGTGGCACTCCAAGCTGCTTCCAGAAAATAGTTCCCTTTCAAAGACAAAAATATGACCATTCTTCCTCTCTGTCAATCTGTGGATTAACAGAGATTGCAGAATGGGTTGCACCAGAAAAATGTAAATTCCCAATCTACTTCTTCTACTAGTGATGTCTGACTTTGGATAAGAGGCTTAACCTCTCTGTGCCTCCATTTCCTCATGCAAAATAGGAATAATAACCCCCCAGAGTTAGCGCTCCATAGACTGGTTCCTTCCCCACCTCTTGGTGATTTAATCCATCTCCTTGAAGCAACCTAAAATGAGTTAAGTGGAAGTGTGAGCTGGGGCCATATAGAGACAGCCTCAATTCCTGCTTTTGATGAGCTCAAGGATCCCTGAAAAAGCCAACACTGTGGCCAAAATGTTGAAATGAGTGAAGGTGGAGGTGATTGGATGTTTTATCATATTTGAAGTTGATTCATCAGTACACGGGAGGTCTCTGTATTAGTCTGCATCATTTCATATGTTTTAAATTGTCTACAGTTACAGTTTTAAAGTTTTTTTCCATGAAACATCTAAAATGACCTTAAGACCTAACAGTTATATGTAACAATATTCAAGAAAAGCTAGATAATCCCCCTCTCCTACAATTCACTGCTGTAATGGTCAATCAAGGCGTAGCCAAATCCAGTTTTCTGCTTGTTTTTGTAAATAAAGTTCTATTGGAACACAGCCAGCCTCTTCATTTACATATTGTCAGTGGCTGCTGTGGCCCTGTGGGCATAGCTGAGTCAGACTTTATGGACCACAAGCCCTAAAATGTTTACTATGTGCCCTTTAGTGAAAAAATGTGCCATCCTGTTCTAATCTTCCAGCCATCTCTGTCATTCACTTACAATTTTGCTCTCAGGATGCAAACTGGTGCAAAAATCCTCTCCAGTCTGAGCCCTGAGATGATGATATGTGATCTCTGGGACCATGCAGATAACTGCCCAGCATATGGCCCCTAATCTTTCTCAGGGCCATCTCTACTCACCATCAGCATCCACTCCCACAGCCTCGCCTCAGAGCTTGCTGCCACCCATCATGGCTCCACCCTCAAAATCCCTCATTCAGGCCCCAGCGCTCTACTGACAAACACTCCTGATTTGTCTGCTAATCAGTGATTTTCTGACCTCATGGTATCTTCTCATAGATTTTCTGACCTCATGGTATCTTTTCATAAACTGAACTCTCACTTGCTCCCACTTCATATATTTTTTCCTTTGCTGCCCTCCTCTCCTTATCCATATGCCATTATTTCAGCAATACCCTGCTAATTCCCCAACCCCATTGCCTTTTTTCTTTGCACCAAATTTTGAAAGAATCCAACAGTTGATGAACGCAACTGTCTGTTTTTTAATTCCTTGATCCAAACAGAAAAAAAGGTCATTAAACTGTCAAGTTGATTTCTCTACAGTTTCATACCACATCCAAACAAACATTCAATACCAACCAAAAGTCCAGATATACTTATATGGTTAACTCATTTCCCCCCTCTCCAAAGTAGTTATTTCAAAGTTTCTCCAGTTTCTGGTGATGGGATTTGACGAGGCTGAGAAGGGGCAATGCACGTGAGGGGAGTGGCAGGAACTAGGACTGAGAGGGATCCTGCAGAGAAGGAGCTAGGTATGACCAGAGAACAGTGAGAGTAAAGCTAGAGAGAGAAGCCAGGCCAAGCAACCAGCTAAGACCTATAGATTTCTAAGAATGTTGTGGGCACTGGGGAGCCACAGAAGGCTATGGATCGGGTGGTGGTAAGATAGGAAATGGACTTCAGCTGGGGCAGAATTGGGGCATCAGGAAAAAAGGTGTGGTGGGGGGTACTCATCTACCTCCTTCTCTGAGTTCATTCGACAGTTTTCAGCTTCCTTCTGAGAAAAAAGGGCACTTCAAGCCACCTCCAGTGCAGACCCTTTGTTTATTCTAAAGGAAATCCAGACTGCCTGCAGCATCCAGTTTCCATGTCATGAGCCAGGGAACACAGCAGCTATGCCCTTGGGAGGGACAGCCTGACCTGGTGGCTGGACACCAAAGGAAGGTTGCCGCATATTCCTGTTAGCAGGTATTCTAACACCTTCATGCATCCAGCTTTTCTACATGGGAGAGAATTGACATTTTCAGAGCATTTACATGCTGGGCCCCATTTTATCCACCTGACACAGTGTTGGAAGTCAGCCTGTAGGAACCCACGTTATGATCAGAAAACATAGGCCTGGGAGGGCAGGGGACCTCAGTCAATGGTGGAGCCACACCTGGAGCTCCTGTGCTAGGCTCCCTGCCCAGGACTCTTTCCCTGTACTCAGCTGACCCCTGGGACCCACAGTCATGAAGAGTCAACACTCCAAGGAAAAACTCCATCTGTTGCCTTGTATACCTCCCGCGGGGTGAGCTCACCCTCACAGGGCAGCCTTCTTCCCATCATGGGCAGGCTGCTAAGATAAAATCATTTCTTAGGGGTCCCAGTTCATCCAGAGAGCTGACAAGGGTGGCCTCCCAACCTCCCACCACCTACCCTTCCCCGGGCAGGTGCTCGCACAATCATTACAGTGCACTTGAAGTTCTATCCAAGCTCCAGTCTATCCATGGAACCCAGAAGGGCCAGTTTTCCAAATCAGAACATGGTCCTGGCCCCTAAGCCTCTTGGTGATGCAATCAGAGATGTTACTAGCGTCCTTTGCAGACATATACTATTGGCTCACAGTCACTCTCCTCTCTGATCCTATCCTGGGTGGCCTGCAGGTGGGCTGAGCATGGTTAGCAAATATTTGCTGATGGAGGGAGTGCATTGTCACTGAAGACCACTCAGCAAGTGTCCACATGTGTGGGAGGTGAAGCAGAGGGCAGTGACCAGGCAGGAATTGCCTGGAGCCTCACACCTGTGGGGAAGCCCAGACAGTGGGTGACCCAGCCCCCATCCCAGTCAAGTTCAAAGACTGAGGGAAATGACACTTAAATGGCAAAGCACAAGGGAAGGTGTTAAGAAAGGCTGGACTGGTAGTCTGTAGCTGTGCCAGAACAGGAAAGAGCTAGGCATGAGAGAGAGCTCTAGAACAGGAAGAGGAAAGGGCATCAGCTTCCCGGAAAGCCTGTGTATCCAGGAACCCCAGAGGGGGCACTGCTAAGCACAAGGGGCTGGGGGAAGGTGGCATATAGGGTCTGCCTAGGGAAGGCATATGTCTGTGCATCACACTGAACAGAAGGGGCCATAGTTACAGTTCCACCCCAGAATCCTTGCAGTTTCAACCACGACCTCCCCCTCTTGCATGCCCCCTCCCCCTATGAGGTCCTTAGAGCGGAGGTGGTGATGGAGCCAGACTGTGGATGCTCACACAGAGAGTTAACCCCCCACCCCTCCCTAAAGCAAAACTGGCTGTCACCTTAGGGCGGTTCCTGTGGAGAATGATCCTACTCACCATTACTAGATAATACTCCTAATACTTATAAATACTAATGAAGCATCTACAAAGTACCAACCACTTGCAAGTGTTTCACAAGCCTCACACTGGCTCCTCAAAGCAAGGCAGGCTGCTGTAAGATTCCCAAGGTGCAAAGCTGGCATGTGAGGGGCACTGGGGTTGGCCAGCAGTTGCCAGACCCTGTCAACCTGTGCCAGCCCCCTCCCCCAAATTGCCTCTGGGCCATTCAGCTGAACTACCGCTTACCCCCCTTTGCTGTCCTTAATTCACAGAAGGGGTTCTTGGGTTCCCCACTGGTATAGCAGGAGGTGGAGAGGTGGGAGCCTGGGTGTAGGAGGGGGAATCCTGTCAGGGCTTGGGAGGGGTCCTTAGAGTGACCACAAGGCTGAGACTCAGAGGGGAACTCACATAGAGGTCACATCTGGAGCTGGTGGCAGACCTGGGCTCCTGCCCCCAGTTAGCTTCCACCCAGGCGCTGGAGAAGGAGGAGGCAAGGAGAAGAAAGAAGAGCAGATCTTAAGCAACAGGACTGAGGTCCATGAACTTGATCCTCCCATGCTTTCTGTCTGGGGTGGAGGCAGAGGAAAGTGTGCCGGCTCGGAACTTGGTCTGTGAGAAGACCTTGAGCAAGTGCTGACCTTCTCAGAGTCCTAGTCTTTGCCTGCTGGGCCTTTTTAGCAGAGAAGTCTAGTGAGACCATATGTTTGAATTTCTGGTGGGGGAACCCCCCCCCATTCTTCTCACTGTTGTTGATACACAAGCTCAGGGCACGCAGGTCCTTGTTTTGCCAGGTCTTCATGGTGGGCAGAGGTGTGGCCTGCTTAGATAAGGGGTCCCCAGGATGGCACCCCAGAAGTACCGCCATGTGATTATAGGGGCTGACACAACAATCCCGTGAGCCAGGAAAAAGAATCATGTGCCTGTTTCTTCCTGTGCCAGGTGGGGAGTTGGGGCCCCTCAGGGTCCTGTGTGTGTGTGTGTGTGTGTGTGTGTGTGTGTGTGTGTGCAGGGCTGGGGGGTTAGGGCAGTGGCTGCACTGATGATTTGAAATGGTGATTCCCCTGTGAGCTCCCATTAACTAGGCCCTAAATCCAGTGGTGTATCTCCTCAGCTTCTCTAACAACTCAGCTGTTCATGAGGGTGGCGCATCTACCCTTGGTAATGGATAGAGGAGGAAACCGAGGCGTGCAGAGGCCTGATCACATATCACACAGCTGAGATCCAGCACCAGGATCCAGGGGGTCTGACTCAAAGCACCGTCTCTGCCCCACTTTAAGGGAGCAATAACAGCGCTCCCAGCATGGCAGTGACTTAACAGGATTTGCATAGCATGAGCAAAGAAGAAGCTCATAGATCCCTAGCTACACCCTCCACCGCAGGGTCACGTCTCTTGCTACTGAAAGAACCTCAGAGGCAGCAAATCTGGTGGGACTGCAAGAGTGGGAAGGGGCATGAGGCCTGGCACCTCCCAAAAACCAATCATCCTCATGACCTCTTTGAAGGAGACTAAGGACAGGGGTGGGAGCTGAGGAATCCTTGGAATGTGCATTGTCTCCAGGTCTAGAGGGTGGTCCCTGGAGGCAGGGCTCTAAACAATTGGAGCCAGTGGGTGGAAACTTCTGGTACAGACAGGGCTGGACTGGGCACAGCCCTTTGCATGCTGGTGGCTCAGATGAAACCACAGACCAGACAGGGAGCGGCCCCTTTCACCCTGGTCTCTGGGTGCCAAGCACATGCAGCACCTGCACCCATGGGTGGTGGTCATGATCTTTCTCTGTGTCCAGGCACTGACAGCACCCATAAATGCTCACACCCCTACAGTCTCAGCAGGCCCCAGGGAGCCCGTGGGGTGTACTTGGTGATGCTCATTGCACCACTTTACAGACTGAGAAACTGAAGTTCAGAAAGGAAAAGTTACTCATAGTCATTCAGCACGTTGGGGACACACACCTGTGATTCAGAATCTGGTCACGTCATGCTGGGCTTCCTTCATCTACAGTTACAGTGGTGTTGGTGGAGCACCCTCCAAGGTGGCTTTTTGGGGGAGGGGGACAGTGGTCACTGTCCTTTGCTGTGACTGTCCTGTTCTGAGACTTTTGGTCCCAGCTGACAGCTGACAGCCCCTTGGACCATGCAGGGCTGAGTCACTCCTGCCACCCTTTTCTTCCATTGGTCCTGTCCTCTCCTGCCCCTCCTGCCCACATGCTACCCCATGCCTAGAAAGATTCTCCCTTCCCCAGGGACCTGCAGACCCTCCACCTCCATTCAACCTCCCCATTTTCTCATCGTTTTGTTGGTAGCCACTATGGGCCTAGTGCTGTGTGTACACACACACACACACACACACACACACACACACACACACGACAAGCAATCCCTTAGCACATCTTCTCAACCAGAATCCTGACCCTCAAAGAGACTTTAACTTTTATCTTTACAATTCAACTCTATTTCTGAGTCCCCATTCGATGAGCTGCCCATAGGTCACTCCCAACCTTTAGGAAGACAGGCACGTGATAAACTCTGAACCAATGAGCTGAGTACGCAGGAGGTCAGGGAAAGAACCGATCGAGGAAGACTTTTCAGAGGAGGTGGCACTCAACTGGATTCTAAATGAGGGGCCTGCTTCTTCAGATAGACAAGGAGTCAGCAGTTTTATGTCATATGGGAAAACACATGCAAAGCTCTAAAGGCTGAAACCACAGGGAGGCTGAGGAACACAGAGTGGAAGAGGTGGGAACAGGAGGAGCCTAGGGAAGTGGTGGGAGTTGGAGAATAAGGGGTAATAGGTTAGGCACACTGGATAGATGTGATAAGTCACCACAGGCAAAGGGATGCTCCTGGCTGTCTTTGTTTCAATGACCATCCCTTCCCTGGAAGAGCCCTGAGGCCAAATCAGCTCCCTCTTTCCTGGCAGATCCCATGTCCACAGTGGCCATTTGTGACTTGAGGAGCTGACTTCCAGGACAGAGCAGGACCTGTTTGAGTCACAAAGTGAGTGTAGCAGTGGGAAGCTGAGCCCCACAATCCTAAGGCCTTGACCCAGGCCACTTCCAAAGCCCCTTACAGCCTCCAGGCACTGAGCAGAGCTGGGACTCTCCTGGGGTCTCCTAGGGAGAGTCAGGGGCCAAGGTTGACTCTGTACCCTCTCACCTTTTTCAAGTTCCCTGTGACTTTCCACCCTCAGGACCTGGGGGGCAACCTCCCCCCAACTCCTCTGAGCCCTCCTACCCTCTGAAACCAATGCTGGCAGCCAGGAGGTGGAGGGTTGGTCACTCTGCCTCAGGTCACCCCATGTCACTCACTAGCTGCCTGCTAATTAGTCTGCCTTCTTCACACTAGGTCTAGAGGCCCATCTCTGCAGACCCCAGACCCGTAAGGGTTTGGTGTTGACAGCACGGGTGGATGGTAGGGGGTGCATGAATGGAATGATTGAAGAAACACTCTGCAATCTCCAGACAGCCCTCCTGGACCCTCTGGCACCTCCTGTTCTGGCCTCCCAGGAGGCCGGCAATGGGCCTTGCCTTCTCCTTGCCAACCCTGATTTGTGGGGTCTTGAGGTGGTGAAAGGAGTCCAGGCCCCTTTGCTTCCTGCTTGGCCCATGTACCCCTCTTGGAACAGCCTAGGCAGAGGACCCCCTCCAGGAGAGGAATCTCAGTAGTGTCAGAGAAGGGACACTGCCAGCTCATTTGTCAGCCGGCTGGTCCGCACCTGCCTGCCTCACGGGGAGGGGGCTGTCTTGCGCCCCCCTGCCTGTTTCCCTTGGAGCGATTTCCCAGAGCTGTCTACTCCCCATGAGCAAAACCTTCTCATTTCCTTCTAAAAATACAAACCACTTCCTGGCTTCACAGAGGTCTGTGTGGGTGAAATGGGCCATGGTCTCAGAGTAGACGGTGCACCCCCTCACCCCACCCAGCTCATCAGTACTGTAGCAGCTGAGCAGTGCAGCTGGGGGAGAGTGTGCCTGGGGATGGGATGCTTGTTCCCCACACTAAGGATGGTTCCACATTCATTTTCCTTTCTTTTGTTTATCGAAGCTGAATGTATCTGATGACCTGGCAATCTACTCTTGGGGGCGCATACCTCAGTGGTGTGCTAGCAAATCTTTACCAACAAACAAAACTCTAAACAATACAAAGCAAAACAAACGAAGTCTGGTTTTATACCATTTCGTACAAATCTCACTATTCCCATTTTTATGCCACCCGTGTGATGTCCTCAGAGCAAAGCTGGACGAAGTCTCTGCTGCAAGTCAGTGCAAGCTGTCTTCACCCTTTTGGGGGGCTCCCACAGCACACAATTTCCAAACCAGATGCTACCCAAATGTCTGCCAACAGTAGGACAGATACACTGTGGTCTGCTTATACATGGGGCACTTTGCAGCTATGGGAACAAGGAAAATCCTGTTCTCACATGCACCTCTTGGGTGACTGACCAACAGAAGTTGAACCAAATGAGCCAGGCACAAAGAGGGCACTTCCCAAAACTGGCAGAAGTGAATCTGCAGTGGCTGCAGGCAGGAGAGTGGTCACTTGAGAAGGGGGTCCGCTGGACAGGCATACTCAGTGGTCACCCAAGTGTGTTCATGCTTGATAATTCTGGACTCATGTGATTTGTGCACTTTTTGGTGCGTGTTATACGTCAACGGAAGTTTTCGTTAAAACAGCAAAAGAGAACATCCAGCCCTCTCAGTGGGCCTCCCCAGTCCCTCCCACCTTGGCCTTGCCATGTCCAGGCCATCGCTGTGCTCCCTGGACCAGTGTCCGGCCATCTCTTCACTGATCTACTTCCCCAGTCCTCCCATCCCCAATTTAAACCAAAGTTGCCAGAGTTAGCAAATAAAATTGCACTGATTCTAGAAAAGTACTCAGCATTTATCTGAAATTCAAATCTAGTTTGGTACTTTATCTGAAAAATCTACCCCAGCACATCTCCAGGTCTGAGGACCTTCTCAAAGGCAGATGTAGTGACGTCCTGTGCTGCATCAAACCCCTCCTTCAGCTCCCCTCTGGCACAGACCCATCCAAAGGCCTTGGCATGGTCTATAAGACTTTCTCTATTTCCAGCCTCTCTCCACGTTTTCTAATCCTCATCCCCCAAACCTCCCATACTGAACTTAATATCCAGTCATTCAAAAGATACTGAGTGCTTCCTGTGTGCCAACCCCTCTTCCCCAGCCAAATGCCCCCTCTCAGAACTGCCACCTCTAAGGCTTTTCCCTCTCCTCAGGGGCCCTCCCATAGTTTAGTTACCTAATTAACTTATCCTCAAACTTCAGCTCAGGCCTCATTTCCCTCCCCTCCCAGGGAACTCCCCCACCCTCCTGAAATCCCAGACTGATTAAGGGCCTTTGGTGGGGTTTCCACAGACACCGAACTCCCTTTGAGAGGGCATGGGACCCATTGCTTTGCGCTTATCTTTGCCCATGTCTGCACCTGTCTCCCCACGAGGCTGTGGCCTCGTTCTGGACAGACACCAGGTCTGCCTATCTCTGGGTCCCCAAACCAGGTTCAGGGCTGGGACCAGTGCTACCATCAGGAAAGCTGGGTGCAGTAAGTGAGAAAACTGTGATAAGTGAGAGGAGGGATCACATTCTGGGCTTTCCAAGGCTGCTCTGAATTCGCTGTGTCTCTCCTGTTCTCCCATAAGAATAGGAGTTCTTATTGTCAGGTGAGGTAGAAGGCATGGAGTTTGGTGGGTAGTATACAAAGTGGGCTGTGTAGATGGAGTTGAGTTTTAACTCTGGCTCTGCCTCAATGGGTTCTTGTGCCCCTTGCCCCCAGACCTCCATCCTGAATGTGTGAATGCAAACTGGAAAGTGTCTGAGGCTCCTTGCTGCGTTTGGCCCTGGTGGTGTCTTCTCCAAGCTGCCCTTGGGCCTCACGCTCTGACGCCTGCGGCTCTGGGAGGTTAGGTTGATGGCAGCAGAGGTGGAACCCCCTGTGCATTAATGGGACCGGTGTTTACCCAGGCTGGGCCCATAAAATGCCTCAAGCGGAACTGAGCTGAGCTTAGAGCAATATGGCATTGTCCGTTCCGGCTCTTGAACCTTGGAATGAACCACGTGGGTGGGCATCTCATTCCCTAGACACCTTAGAAAACACCAGTGGGAAGTTTGGCAATGCCTTGGAGCCTTGGGGTGGACAAGGGCATGGTGATCTGAGAAGTCAACTTATTCAGACCCAGGCCCTGTGAGAGGAGCCCTAGCAAACTTCATCATGGCTTGAGGGGAGGACTTGTACTTGTCCTGTGCACTGGCTCTCAGCAGAGCACTGCACTGGTGCCCAGTGGGCAAGGATCTGTGCCACTTCACCTCTGCCCAGTCTGTGACTTCTTTGTCCACATTGTTACTGAGGTCCTGAGAGTTCATTATCCCTCTCTCCTCAGACTGACATTTTCTAGTTTCCTCCTCTGTGTCCTGCCCTGTGCAGAGCTCTCAGCACCAGGCAAGCATCAGACTCATTCCACAGAAGGGAAAACAGCTAAGTACCCAACCATCCACCCACCTATCTACCCATCCACCCATAAATTCATACATACATACATACATATGCACATACATACATACATACATAAACCAACACACCCGTTCATCCACCATCTACCCACCCATGTATCCATCCTCACTCATCTTCAATCCATCTCTTGGATAGATGACTCATCAGTTGCTGGGGTCACATGGTTCTCAGTTCAAAACTTGTCTTTTTGGCTTCTCCCTGGACCTCAGTTCCCTTGTCATTAAAAAGCCTACCTCACAGAGTCCTTATGAGATTCCCCAGGATGAGACATGGGAACTGACTTGGACAGTGCCTAGTACTACTAGGCCTAGCACATTTACCTGAAAGGCAGTAAATCTGAACTTCAGGACTCATCATTTACACTTGTCCCTTGTGCCAAGGATACCCTCCAAGAGTATTATGTAAAATTTTGTCCAAATATAATACCTTAAACATATAGGATTTATAGCATGATTTCTTTTCACTCTGAGTCCCTCTCTCTTCATTTCCTGTGAAGGGATGTTGAATAACCGATATATTTTGAGGATCTAGCTAACAGGAAGTTGAGTTAAGGATGCATTTATAGTAATTTGGGATTAGCGGTGCATATTTATAGGGTTTTCAGTCACTTACAGGTAAGTTCTTCCTAGCGGTCCTGCTGTAGGAACAGCTTCCAAAATGAAACCCCACTGCAGTTGTATCAAGTCATTCGATGGCAAAATTTTGCTGGGCCCTGGAAGCATGTGGGCAGTGGAAGAGAAACAAGGTTCGACATGTGTGCAGCTAGAGTTAGTGTGAGGAATATTTTTTCAAGAATCAGATGTGCCAAACTGTGGGCAGAAGAGTTGAATTTGATCAAAACAGACTCTCCTGTCTATAATGGAATTGATAAAGAAACCTATTCAATTAGAAATTAGCAGTACATCTTATTTGTCCTCAATGGAATAACTGAAATAGAACTTAGTAGGTATCTTGTGCTTGCGGAGATAAGTCTGAAGTAATACCACAAAGTCCGTTTATGTCTCAGTTGCAAATTTTATATACCTCAAGTATCAATAATATCGAACTGGTTTCAATGAATCATATAAGAGGAAAGACTGAATTATTTATTTATTTATTTTTACAAAAAATAGTAAAAAAGTTATTATAACCTGAGGAGGCAAGTCAAGAATATATAGTCCAAAATTATAAGAAAAAATGTTACTGGCACATAAGAAAAATATATTATTTTTATTTTTCTGAGCTTGATGGTGTCTATAGTATTTTTACCTTCTAAAAAAATGCAGTTGATGTGATTTACTTTCTCATTCTAAGTAAACATTCACTTCATACTTGATTTTGTATTTTTTCTCCTCAAAGGGAATGACTTTCAGGCCCCACAAAAATGGTCCCAACCCTGACTGGTACATAGTTAATAAATGCTCAGTTATATACATACCCCAACTATCAATAATATCGAACTGGTTTCAATGACTCATATAAGAGGAAAGACTGAATTATTTATTTATTTATTTATTTATTTATTTATTTATTTTTACAAAAAATAAATTTTTTTGTAAATTTTTGGAAATTTCTGACTTGGTTCTCTGGCCTAGCCAAAGCCATCCCCTTCTCCCAACATGAAGTCCAATGTCCTCAACTCTTTTTGCACTTGTAGACAGATGCAGCGTCCCTGTCTCACACTGGTGCCACCAGAGAAACAGCAGAGGCTCCCGGGCAAGGTGTCTGCCTCATCTGGGTCCCAGCACAAGCTCAACCACAGGAGTCTGTGGGTTTAGTGTCAGCTACAACAGGGTTCCCCTAGCTTCCTTCACTGTTCATCTGCAAGACAAATGAAAGTGTGGCTCTGTACCTTTAATCTGAGTCCTGAAATGAGCTGGTCTGGAAATAAATTAATCTAAAGGTTTAA
Organism: Uropsilus gracilis; assembly: GCA_004024945.1. Lineage (NCBI taxonomy): Eukaryota > Metazoa > Chordata > Mammalia > Eulipotyphla > Talpidae > Uropsilus > Uropsilus gracilis. The sequence goes on from PVHY01026393.1 coordinate 13,261, forward strand.
TGAAAGTCTGTTGAATGGAGGCTCTTCAAACACATGTCCTCTCCCCTGGCCCAGCCCTCTTCACATTCTCCTTTCCTCCTCCTCTCCCTTCATGGAATGATCATCAGTCGCCCATCTTTTATCCCCCATAGATAATGAACTCCTTGAGGGTAGGCATTTTATATGCCCACCCAGCACCCTCCCCCAGGTTCAAGTTCTCATACAGTTGACAGGAAAGAAGGCAGTTGGGAGGGAGGAGAGGCCAAAGCCAGCTATGTTGTCGCCTATCACCATCACTCATGGTACAGAGGTGGCAGGAGCAAGCGTGGATGCTGGTATCACACACTCCCTGGTTCGATTCCTGGCCTCTCAGCTGCCAGTTGTTAAACTTGGGTCAATAAGTCCCTTTCCCACTCTGAGCCTCATTTCTTAACTACGAACAATGATCCCACCTTCTGGGTCAGTAAAGAGTAGTGAGCTAACATGCAAAGCACCCAGTCAGGGTCTAGCATACAGCAGGTGCTCAGGAAAAGACTGGAGAATGAATTGAACTGGCTGGGAAGGAGAGAGGTCTCTGTATAGAACCTGTCCTGAGTCAGGGCCTCCCCTCTCCCAGGAGTCCTCAGCAACAGGGACTCTGAGGTTTCAAGTCCAGTGGGGCAGAACCTTTTAATTGGGCCAGTCTGGGATGGTAGGTGGAGGCAATCAAGCCTGCCCAATCTTGGCAGGCTGCCTGGCCCCCATGCTGGTTGCCAGATCTCCAACACCAATGTGTTCCAAGGCCTGTCTGCCACCACCTGCCAGTCAGTCACTGGCCACACAGCCCGCTCAGCCCTCACCCTCTGGAGTCTTTGAGGCTTGGCATGCATGGTTAGGAGCCCAATGTGCCAGTTGGGGTGTCCAGCGAATGCCTGGTGAGTTGAATACAATTATAGCTGTGTGTTGCTTTATGACATTTCGGTTACAGCTTACAGCAGGGTGTCCTGATGGCCATGCCACATGGCTCAACATGGGGTAGTCCTCCCACCCAGCTTCTCACAATTGCAGTCTATGTATGACTTCTACATAATGACAGTGACACCTAGCAGTGAACTGCATAGGCTGTATCCCATGGTTGAGTATCCACTCTATTGGTCCCGTCCACAGATAACGTCTGTAAAATGTAAGAGCCCCTGGCCTCCATGGGGAAATGCAGTAACGCCATGGCGCCATTTATGGAGCATAAGTGTAATGACACAAATTCATATTATTTTATTCTTTCTGGGTATTGTCCCCACTTTACAAGCAGGAAAACTGAAGCTTGGGAATATTGAAACTTGCTCAAGTTCACAGAGAAAGGCATGTGCCTGGTCAGTTCAAGTCCCATCCTGTCCCTGAAACGCACTCCTGCTGCCCCCTCTCAGTTGACACCCATGGTAACCAGACTCCCCTATGTGCCCAGATGCTGTTAGTGCTGGGGGTTCAGTGGAAACCTGTAGGGCTCTGCAAACTGAGTTCACTCACAGTGAAAAAAGGAGGACCTATTCCTAAGGAATTAGCTGGAAAAATCCAAACAAGGGTATAGGGCTGGGTAGGGGTTGTGCTAGAGGTAGCTTTCGTGTAGAACTTGAAAGTAAGAAGAGAAGACAACCCCTCAAGACCACCCACTTTGAGTACCTCAGTATGCAGGAGACAATCAGCATCATAGATGGACACGGGGAACAGAGGTAGAGCCAGGCCTGTGACACCAGCTGCTCATGTGATCATACCTCACCTGGGCCTTCAGTCCCAGACCCTGGACCCAAGGCCTCCTATGTGTCCTTGAAAGCTATTCAGAGGGACAGCCAGATGGCAAGAAGGCAGAGGCAAAGAGAGAGCTGCACACTAACCCCAGGGATAGTCTCAAGAGGATACTCTCAGATGTTCATAACCAGAGAGGCTGACCAGACAGGAAAAATGGCAGAAACAGGCTCCACCCACACTGGGCTCACAAATGTTTGCTGAATGACTAAGTGAGTGAGTGAGTGAGGGAGGGAGGGAGGGAGTGAGTGAGTGAGTGAGTGAGTGAGTGAGTGAGTGAGTGAGTGAGTGAGTGAGTGAGTGAGTGAGTTCCCAGAGGGCTAGGGCCCACAGAAAGTTGTCAAGGGAGATAAACATTTGAACCAGTGTCTAGAAGGAGATTCTCCCAGGCAGAGTGACCCACAGAAAGGTGCTATCCTGGGAGAAGTGAGCCCCCCATTAAGGGAGGGACGGAAGAACCACTTTGTGGAGGGCAGTTGGCCAGGACTGAACTCAGTTTTCCCGCCTGAGGAGATGCTGCCTCTGGTTCTGAGTTACCAAGGACCTGGCTTGCTCTCATCAGGAAAGGAAAGTGCTTCCAGACAGACCAGTCAGTGAAAGGGGAACCACTGATGGTCCAGAGGAGGGGGTCTGAAGTCTCCAGGTCAGCCTGCAGCAGCTTCTCAGGAGGCCTCATGCAGGGCATCCCTTGGAGCCCTGACCTGCTCCGTTCACTCTTGGGGCTGTTCTAAAACCGAATCAATTTCCATTTCCTCCTGCAGCCTAAAAATATACATTATTCCTTTTATATCCTGTGTGGGGGAAAACATAATTCAACCTTGGATACAGTGTTCTTGAAGCCCTTTCCTGTAGTTGGGATAGGGGTTGCCCCCAGAACAGGCCCATCCTGGATCCTTTCTCTTTCCCTGCCTCATCATCCCCAGGACCACCTCATCCTTCCAGTCCCCTCACTGACCTAAGCCTCGGTTTTGCCTTTTATAAAATGAAAGTGTAATGATGGCTTACAGAATCAAAGCAAACCAAAAAAAGGTTCTTTAAAAAGAAGTGGCCTCCACCTGTCAGCAGACCAGGAGGACTGAATCCTGTGGGAAAACCTGTCTTAGGTTTTGCCTCTGAGGCCCCGGCAGGTGCCAGTGGGAGGAGCACCCCCAAAATGCTGCTTCCTGAGCTCTCTGCTCCTCTCACTTTGGTCCCTGGCTGGGCAGACATGGAAACTCTGAGGGCTTCAAATTTGAGGTGTTTTATGGGCCCTGAGAAACCCAGCAGCCCCATAAAGTCACTGCAGACAACTTATAATCTGGGACCGCTGGGTACTCCCTGACCCAGGGAGCCTTGAGGGAGTAACTGGAGCCCAAAACCAAGACAAGCTGTCAGACAATGGGAGTGGGCCACTGAGATGACGCCTGTGGCAGCAAAGCAAAGGAGATGCAGGGAAGGGTTCTCGGCCCTACAGGTTCCATGGAGAAGGTGCTGCAGGCTACTGACCTAAGTGCTAGGTAAGCCAAAGGATGGCCTTGTCCCCACATCTGGGTTCACTGACCCCCACGTGGTCCTCAGAGAGGGACCATCCTCTGCTTCCCTTCCATGGGGACTATAGAGACACAATCTGTTGAATCAGCCTGGTTTTGAATCCTGCTTCTGTCTTTAGCCTAGTGACCAGGAAGCTGTTTCAGCCAACCAGCTTCTCATTTTCTCTTCTCTACAACAGAACTAATAAGAGCAGCTGCTTTTTCCACAGGTGCTTCTTGTGGGGATTGAGCAAGCTCAAGATAATAGGTGCTTTCATTTCCCTCTACTTTGCTCTCCTGGCAAGATGGCACCAACCAATGGATCATCCCATTGTTACCACAGCCATTTCTCTGGGGCTATCCAAGCTAGCAACTGTCTTGTTCCTGGATTGCCAATAATCTTCCAACAGAAGTCTCATTTGCAGAGTCCTCTCTAACCTGATCAAGGTCTGAAATCATGTTCTCCCAGTCCCAAAGGACCCAGTGTGCACAGACAACACTACTACTGCGGCAATAACAGCATCAATAACCAGCCGGGCACGGTGGCTCGTGTCTGTAAGCTTCAGCCTATGAAGTGGCCGGGGCTAGGGATCGCGGTTCGAGTCCCGCCTGGGGCCCATAGCGAGACCTAGTTCCAAAAAAAATAGCTGGGCGTGGTGGTGCGCGCCTGTAATCCCAGCTACCTGGGAAGCTGAGGCTGGGGATTGCTTGAGACTGTGGTACTCCAGGCAATGTGAGCCTGGGGTTCTACAGGCAAAAATAGCAAGACCTAGTCTCAAAAAAAACAAAACAAA
>PVHY01026394.1:0-17316 GCA_004024945.1 Uropsilus gracilis
AGGCTGGGGATTGCTTGAGTCTGTGGTACCCCGGGCAACGAGAGCTTGCGGTTCCATGGGCAAAAATAGTGAGACCTAGTTTCAAAAAAAAAAAAAAAGAATTGCTGTGTCCAAAGATACGCTTTTAGGAAGTTTTGTTGTCATTTTGCATTACTGAAAGATTATACTGTATATATTGTTTTTAGCACTATAAAGAGTTTTTCTCTACACCTTTAATAGTGACACATATTCATTATTTCGGGAAATACTAAGGTCCACCTATTTATCAAGCACTAGGGTATACAGTGCTGAAAAAGAGGAAATTTCTAAGTCTTCATAATTTATGGTTCTTCAGTTAGTGATGGTGAGTTTCTTGGTTGTTATAAAATTGAATAATTTTCTTTAAAATTAATGATTTTCTTTACCTCCATTTTATTCTGATTTTCTTATTTCTATGAGTTCTTTATTGTTAGAGCTGGGAGTATTTTTCTCATTTTGGTGTATGTAGCTCTTTATAAGTGTTTTGGAGCCTAAAACTCTTGGGATTTTTTTTTTTGGTATTTTTTTTAGTTTTAAATATTTTATTAAAGTATAACAGCATAAAGGGCTGAAGTGTGCAGGTTGATTTACTTTTTTTATTCTATCTATGTAATCACTTCAAATCAATATATATTTCCAATGCTCTGGAAGTTGTGGTCATTAAATAACTGATCTATTTTCATGTAAAATCTTGCTTTTGGAGAGAACAAAACCTCTCCTTTGGAGAAGAACTTCAACTTCATTAATTGAATTTCTATATGTATTAAATGTTTTCAAGTAGGGGGATATAAAAGTACAAGTGTGTGTATTTGTATTTGTTTGTATTTTGTATTTATATATTAAAAGAAATTATTTTTATAGGCAGATTTGATTGATGAATTTTACTTTTGTCAGTTGATTCTTAAGAGGTTTTAAGCTTTATGGTTAAGAGGATGAATTCTGGAGTTAGCAAGCTCTTTTTTTGGATCCTTGGTGCCCTGCTTGGTAGCTGTATATATAACTTTTGGCAGTTTACCCTTTGTTTCATTTCTCTTGCCTCTTCAGAGTCAATAGTAGTGCCCGTTTTATGGAGTAAAAGTTAATAGGCTATAAATGAATTAATTCATCTGTGTCAGACAAATAACTAGCTGTCATTTTTCTTCTAAAATATTATAGTCTTAATTGGAATCAGAATTCCTCTTAGAAATTTTCTTTAATGGGGAAATGCTTTGATATGATAGCTTGGTAAGTAATTCCATGGGGACCAATGAGTATTTACATGATTGCACAAAAATTAGATTAAAGAAGTCTTTCAGTTAATGGGATTTTTTATCTTTCCTTATCAGCCATTGTTGGTATGCCATATTAACTCCTTTGGAATATATTTTTAGCCCCTTGGAGACTTAAATTTTGGTGTTGTCTGTGAATTGTCCTTTTCATTTTCTTTGTTCAAGGTGCTATAAAGTTGTTACTTTTTATGCACTTACTGTTTTTTCTCTCCCTATCAATGTCTTAGTCATAAAATTAAGAGACACATTAAAGAAAAAAATAATTTCTCCTTAGCCTGTTCTTCAGAGATGATCCTGTTACTATCTCACATTATATCCCATTAACGTTTTTCTGTACTTACAAATACCCATATATTTAGTGAAACCCTATAACTTTTCCAAAGCAGTGCCTTTGTTTTTTTTCCCATTTTTACTGCTAGTGCCTAATCTCAACTTTTCTTTTCAATGTTTGGATTAACTTTTTTTTCTTTTGAAAAAATTCAGTTAATGTATTTTGTCTTTTCCTTCTTTCAGTCCCACTACTGGATTGAGCATTGTAATATTTTGCAAACTATATTAACTTTTTCTAGAATTTTTAGTTTCACTTTCATTACAAGTCTTTTGTGTTCCACATCTGGTGGATCATCTGATTAAAAATTGACTACGAAGCCGGGCATGGTGGCTAGTGCCTGTAAGCTTCAGCTTATGAAGCAACTGGGGCGAGAGATCGCGGTTAGAGTTCCTCTGGGGCAACACAGCGAGAACTAATCCCAAAAAATAGCTGGGTGTGGTGGCATGCGCCTGTAATCCCAGCTACCTGGGAAGCTGAGGCTGGGGATTGCTTGAGTCTGTGGTACCCTGGGCAACATGAGACTGCGGTTCCATGGGCAAAAATAACGAGACATAGTCTCAAAAAAAAAATTGACTACACAGTTTAGTGCTCAGAATTTATACCCTGATTCCCCCTATTTTTGTTTGTCTTCATTTTCCTTTGGTTCTACTTGATTTATAATACTTAGTTAGCAATGTATGTGTAGCAAGTTTCATATACAACTGCAACAAATATAAAGGAAGAATTTTTTTTTTGAGACTAGGTCTCGCTATTTTTGCCTGTGGAACCGCAGGCTCTCGTTGCCCGGGGTACCACAGACTCAAGCAATCCCCAACCTCAGCTTCCCAAGTAGCTGGGATTATAGGCGCGTGCCACCAAGCCCAGCTATTTTTTTTGGAACTAGGTCTCGCTACGGGCCCCAGGCAGGACTTGAACCGTGATCCCTAGCCCCGGCCGCTTCATAGGCTGAAGCATACAGGCACAAGCCTCCGTGCCCGGCCCAAAGGAAGGAATTTTTACTAAGAATTAAATTTGTGGAGAAAATTTTGTTTCAGCAAACTATGTATAACATAATAGCAGGGATACAAATAATGGGATTAGAATGCTTATTGTGGTGAAGGTGAAGAATTAAATTCTCTAAAATTATTTATTGCCTGTCTTTTACTTCTGGTGTATCTAGCTCTTGTCATTGCATTTTTGAAACATTCTTTTTATGATTCAAGAGACATTCTAATTCATTGAAGTTTCCAAGATTACAGGCTACCTTTAAGTTACTCTAATCATTTATATTGTTTAATGTCTGAGTTTTTCTCCCCGAAGTGCCTTTTTATGTGTAACCTCTTGAATATATAATGCTATATTTCAGATTCCTTTCTTAAAACCTTGTGTTTCCACATTAATAATTGAGGTCATTCAGTTACAGTAAATTTGTTGTTTTACAAAATTGCACAATTCATTGGATGTTTCCATATACTCCTTTGAAAAATATATAGAGAGCTTTGATACATAATTTATAATAATCTTATTTTAAATAGAAAGTTATCTATATAGCTTTTTGAAGGTTTGGTTTTCCAAAGTGGACAGGGATTAACTGATAGGAGAGAGGCAGACATGTTGGTAGAGTTAAAAGCAACTAAGAGATGATGAGTTTGAGGCAAACCGAGAACTTGGCTTGTGACTTGGTTCTATGATAGAGAAAGAAATAAACAAGTAATAAATGTAATTTGTTTTTTTCCCATCCAGTCTGTGGCTCCAGCAGCTTTATTTCTAGCAGCGAAGGTAGAGGAGCAGCCAAAAAAATTGGAACATGTCATCAAGGTAGCACATGCTTGTCTCCATCCGCAGGAATCACTTCCTGATACCAGGAGCGAGGTAGGGAATTAACTACATTTAACTCTTTATTTAGTTAGTTTTGTAACTTTATTAGTGGCTGTTTAAGTGACCTTTAGTGTTTGCTTTTTTCTTACAAAAACAGCGAAGTATTTCATGGAAAAAGTTATTGTTTTATCCTAATAAAATTGGAAAGTACAGAAAACCATGGTAGAAAACATATCACCTAGAAGTGATTTGGACCACAGATATTTAAATAAACCTCAAAGTAATTTGGCTCACAGATAATTAAGTGAATTATTACTATTTGTAGATTCTTTTTTGTAACTATTCATGTATATATTTTATTCACTTACTATATCCTGTGTTTTCCCATCTTACTAATTCACCATCTTTTTCAATTATTGAGAAAGTATTTTTAGCATCATTTTTGCCATTCTTTATTATGAAGATAATTTCCAGCTTTTCACCACTATGGTTTCTTTATGAAGAATATTCTTAGAGCCAGACACGCTGGCTCGTGCCTGTAAACTTCAGCCTATGAAGCGGCCAGGCCTAGGGATCGTGGTTCAAGTCCCATTGGGGCTCATAGCGAGACCTAATTCCAAAAAACATAGCTGGGTGTGGTGGTGCGCGTCTGTAATCCCAGCTACCTGGGAAGCTGAGGCTGGTGATTGCTTGAGTCCATGGTACCCCGGGCAATGAGAGCCTGCGGTTCCACAGGCAAAAATAGCGAGACCTAGTCTCAAAAAAAAAGAATATTCTTAGACATCTTTGTTAGGAATTAAAAGGGAGAGTCCTGTCCTTTTTTTTAAACTCTTAGAGAAAAGTTTACAAATTTATTTCTTCATTGTAAAAGAATCCAAACATTTACGAACCATTCAAAGTGAAAGTTAAATTTCATCTTCCCTCTTCCTCCTCCTCCTGGGAAGATACTGCTGATTCTAGTTCTGGTATATATTTTTTCATACCTTTATATCATATGCATGTAGACTTGGTTTCCACCCCCACAACCCCTCCATCCTTTGTTGACTTGCTTAAAAAGGTGAAACTCCTGGCTTTAGAAGTTAGTAACTAAGGACTGATGAATAATGAGAAATTGAGAAGTAAGTTTTGTAAGTAGAGAGAACAATTATGAATTTCTGAGGCCGGGCATGGTGACTCGTGCCTGTAAGCAGCAGCCTAGGAAGCCGCGGCCGGGGCCAGGGATCACGGTTCGAGTCCCACCGGGAGCATGTAGCGAGACCTAGTCCCAAAAAAATAGCTGGGCGTGGTGATGCATGCCTGTAATCCCAACTACCTGGGAAGTTGAGGCTGGGGATTGCTTGAGTGTGGTACCCCAGGTAATGTGAGCCTGCGGTTCCACAGGCAAAAAAGCAAGACCTAGTCTTAAAAAAAAAAATTATGATTTTCTGTTAATTATATTATTTGTAATTATGGGTTATTGTGTCAGAATGAATGCGTGAGTCATCTTTTCTAAATGGAGTCGTATCTTACAACATTGGAGCATTTTTTTTAGGTTGGAAGTGTTTTTAATTTTTGTTTTTGTTTTTATATTAGCCCCTGATTATGTGAATTAAGTGTTTTCAATAGTAGTAACTTGATTATATTTCTGTTTGGACTGCATTTAAGAGTTACTGTTCTGGGCTTGAAGTTAGATTTTAGGCTAATAGGTGCCATTGGTCCAATGACTTGATCATACAAATAAAATTTTAATTTAATTAAAAAAATTTTTTTTTCACCTCCTTTTCCTCTAAAATGTTTTTATGTAATTTTACCTAAGAATTTTGTGAGATGATTAAAGGGAGGTATTTTCTTCACTAGATGGAAGAATAATTAACATTTAATTCCTTGTTGGACTTATTCAAGATCATAAAGTTAGCAGAAAGTTGGTAACACATGTCTTTTAACTCTTGACCCAGGTCCTACTCTGCCAGAAGTTATGACCAGTGCTATCCAATATAAATATAATGGGAGTCATATGTAATTTAAAGTTTTCAAAGTAAACACACTTAAAATTTTACAATATTGGGGTAGTGTGCTTACCTGTGTTTGAAAACCCCAACCCAGCCACACATGTCCCTAACTGCCTTTATCCCTGCCATCTGAGTCCATCTTAGATGACTAACCAATTTTCTCTGACCAGAGGCACATGTGTGCACCTCATACTTGTAGCCCTCTGCCTTTATCAGTATGATCCTTGCAGGAACTGAAGCTCTAGGGTGCTCTGCATTTATTGTTTACTAATATGTATAGTGGTTGTAATTGGCAGCTGTTTTGTTTTGTTTTGTTTTTTCCTTCATAAGAATGAATAAACTAAGCTGGGCATGGTGGCTTGTGCCTGTAAGCTTCAGCCTATGAAGCAGCTGGGGCTAGGGATCGTGGTTCAAGTCCTGATTGGGGCAACACAGCAAGACCTAGTCCCAAAAAATAGCTGGGCGTGGTGGCACACGCCTGTAATCCCAGCTACCTGGGAAGCTGAGGCTGGGAATTGCTTGAGTCTGTGGTACCCCAGGCAACGTGAGCCTGCGACTCCATGGGCAAAAATATAGCGAGACCTAGTCTCAAAAAAAAAAAAAAGGAACAAACTTCTGAAATTATTATCTTTTAATCAATGCTATGGCATTTGATGTGATAAATTCAGAGCTTTCCTCTGGCTTCCTTTTGGGTAGCTAATTATTTTGGCATGTGCTTTCAAATTTCCCTCTTGTAAAATATGTAGTATCTTTTCCTCACAAACTCTAATTTTTAGGTTGCAAACAAAGATTTTAAAATAAAAGTGAGATTAATTTTAATACTAGTTTATTTAATGGATATATCTAAAATTATGAAAATGTTATGGGATCACATTATTTTCACTATTTTTTAAAATTAAGTCTTAAAAATACAGTGTGTATTCTGCACTCATAGCACATAATAGTTTAGTCTAGGTACATTTCAGTTGTTCAGTAGCCATGTGTGGATAGTTGGTCCACTGTTGACCAGTGCAAATCTGAGGGGGGAAGAATTTTGTTTTCATTTGAACTTTAGAATCTACCATTAATTAGCCCAAAGGGAAAATTTTATAGGACTCTCTTTTGTATGGTAATATAGGAAGGCTCTGTAAATGTCTTTTGATAATGTTGAAAAAAAGATACATCTTTAGCCAGGCATGGTGGCACGCATTTATAATCCAAGTGCTGGGAGGCAAGGCACCAGGGATCGCTTGAGTTCACGGGTTCGAGACTACCCCGGGTAACATAGTGAGACCTAGTCTCAAAAAAATAGCCAGGCATGGTGGTGTGTGCCTGTAATCCTAGCTACCTGGGAGACTGAGGCTGAGGATCGCCTGAGTCTGGGATCAGGACTACCTGGGCAACATAGCAAGACCTAGTCTCAAAAAATAACTGAGCTTGGTGGCGCATGTCTGTAATCCCAGCTACCTGGAAGGCTGAGGCTGTGGATCACTTGAGTCACCAGGATCAGGGCTACTGCGGGCAACAGAGGGAGACCTAGTCCCCAAAAAAAGGGAAAAAACATACATCTTTAATTTTTTATTTATGTAAATCACATGAACTTTAAAACCTAATATGATATAAATCACTGATGCTTTTTCTGTAGCCTTTTATGAATAAAGTGTTATCTCTAAATTTATCACTTTTTTAAAAAGGAGAATCTGTCTTGAATAGGGATAAAAATTATTTTCTTTTTTCTATCCTAACTTCAGCCCTACTTTTTTGTCTCTGGTTTCCCTGGGAGGAGTTGTTGGAATTGGTTACATTTTTTATATTGTGCCTTTTGGGGGAATAATTGATCTGTTTTTCATCTGTAGGCTTACCTGCAACAAGTTCAAGATCTGGTGATATTAGAAAGCATAATTCTGCAGACTTTAGGTATGTTTATTTTCCCAGAAAACATTAAAAAGGTATGTAATGATAAAACTGAAAATTTGTTAAAAAGGAAAAAAAAAAGAAAACCTCTTGAAGTTTTTTCCTAATTATAGAGTTGTAGAATTTAGCATTTAATCCTGTCCTATACCATGGAGACAATGATGTTATAATTAGCCTTTGAAATAAGCTAGTTTTGTTTTCCATTTTAGTGTTTATGATTTGGCAGTTTTTTAACTTTCTAGTAAATAACTTTCATGGGTTTTTATAGTCTGTCAGATTTTAGACACTAGCATTGTTTCTAAAATTGGTCAGGTTTTAGAATAGCAGAGTAGTGGTAGAAAAATTCAAGTGATAGTGATTAATGAACAATCCTCAGTGGTCTGTTAGTAGTTATTATTTTTATCAAAGATAAAGGTGTTTAGGTCAGGCATGGTGGTGCCTGCCTGTAAGTGGCAGCCTAGGAAGCTGCAGCCGGGGCCAGGGATCGCGGTTCGAGTCCTGGTGGGGGCATGTAGTGAGACCTAGTCCCAAAAATATAGCTGGGCGTGGTGCGCGCCCAACTACCTGGGAAGCGGAGGCTGGGGATTGCTTGAGTCTGTGGTACCACGGGCAATGTGAGCCTGCAGTTCCACAGGCAAAAATAGCAAGACCTAGTCTCAAAAAAAAAAAAAAAAAAAAAGGCCCACCTTTAAAAGCTTAGCAAATATGGAAAGTAAAGATTTCTTTTTCTAATTCTTCTGGGTTTTCATTTCTTCTCCAGGTAGGGGAAGTACAGACAATTGTATTGGAAAGTTACTGGAATAACTGTACTTATTGCATACATATACACACAATGAGTTCTTCAAAGTTTATTTCTGAGGTTAATTTCAGCTAAGACCTTTTAAATTATCTTCCGTACAATCATTTTAGTGATATTTTTCTGGCAGAATAAATTTTTATTAATATTTTAATGTAAAAATCAGATCTAATTTGCAGGAATCAGTTATCCTCTTAGAATTTTACTTCAAGTAAGTTTTTCAGTAAGATTTCATTAATCTAGAAAACTAAAAAGCTGACCATAATGCTAAGGCAGCATCTAGGAGGGAAGGGTGAGACTGATGGCTGAAAAACGGGTCTGGGAGCACAGTGGACTATGGTGGAGAGGACTATGGGTACTTTGGTGGTGGAGACCACATCTGAGGGGAGAAACCCTATACTGTCAAAAAATTATCTAGGCACTTCATTACAAAAATAGAAAATTAGAAAAGGAAAAAAAGTGATGAAATGGCCGGGCGTGGTGGCACGCGCCTGTTGTCCAAACACTGGGAGACAAGAGGCTTGGGATTGATTGATTTCGCGGATTCGAGACTACCCCGGGCAACATAGCGAGACCTGGTCTCGAAAAAGCAGGCGGGCGCCGTGGTGGGTGCCTGTAATCCTAGCTACTTGGGAGACTGAGGCTGGAGATCACTTGAGTCCGCGGTACCCCAGGCAATATAGTGAGACCTAGTCTCCAAAAAACAAACAATCAAACAAAAAGTGATGAAATGGAGCAAAACAGTGAGAGAGGAATAGGTTTCAAACTGTTTCCTGCAGGGTAAGCTTTAGAAGATGGTGAGTAATAATTATTTGAATGTCTGCTTCTTCCAACCTTATTCTGTTGTCCCTAAAAAAAGTGATAGGTGTTTAGGGATTATTTGCTCCTCAAGGGTCTTGAGACTATATTGGCTTTTTATCTTAGTGGTATCTTCTAGCTCAAAATATACACAACTTTGGAAATAATGAGTCTAAGAGAAGAGCATGCTACATTTCTATGTGATTCTCTTAGGTTCTAAATAGCAATTTGGGGAGAGGAAAATGGAGACCTTTATGGTGACTCAGATATAAGAAGTGTAAAATGTCTTGATTATCATTAGTTTTGTTTTTGTTTTAAGGCTTTGAACTAACAATTGATCACCCACATACACATGTGGTAAAGTGCACTCAACTTGTTAGAGGTAAGTAATTCCAGCCAGAGATAACTCATACTTTTATTTAAAAAATCATTTGGAGGGTGTGATTAGCTATGGATAGGTATAACAGTTTTGTTCAAAAGTTGAATTGAAGAACCTGTCTTAAATCAAAATGAGTGCTTCTGACCTGGGGTTTTCTGTTGGGTTCTTATAATTGTTTTTAGTTGTTCTCCTTAAAAAGTTAACTTTTTAAGGATGTTTGTCAAAACTGAAGTAAATTTTGAGAATTCACCAAATCAATAGTATCTTAACAGCAATTTTAAGAATGTCTTGGGAGTGGGTAGCCTTAACTTGATTCTAGAGTTCATGTTACACTTTTTCGAAGGTACCTAGAATGTCATTTAGAATTTATTTGAACTTATTTCCTTGTTGATAATCCTTTAGCAAGACTTTCTTTTTATTTTAATTTAACATTTGTAGTTATAATTGCTTTGAAAACTAGTTCACTGTTAAGTTTAAATAGTATTGTTAAAATAACTAGACACCTTTAAGTACTTTTTATAGTTTTGTGGACCACACTCATTTTTAGCATCATTTTGTATTAAAATATCCAAGTTTTCCTGTTTGGTTCTCTATATTATGAAAATATTAAAAGGTTTGTACAAAGGTGGGGTTAAACAGAAATGACTGTTTTTACTATTGAGAATACCAAGTTTGTCATCTAGAGCAGGAGGAATGTAGTTCTTTTTTCTATTATAATATGTTAAATAGTTTGTAATTTGATGATTTAGGGGTTAAATCACAGGTTACTAAATTTAAAACTTGTAGCAAAAATTACTTTTCTCGCTATATCCATGTCTTTTTGATTCTGATAATGCCTCCAAATTAGATTATTCCCTTATCCTTTATTTTTTTGTGAATGCTTACATCAGAATATCTGGGTTACTTGTTAAAAGTGAAAATGTCCTTCTTAAAATGTACTGAGTCATACAATGGGGGCGATGCCCAGGAATTACATTTTAAACAAGCACCCCAGATACTTGAGAGCAGACTAAAACTTGAGAATCTCTATCTCAAAATAATATAATTATTGTTATTAAAAATTGCTAATCTAGGGCCGGGCACGGTGGCTTGTGCTTGTAAGCTTCAGCCTATGAAGCAGCCGGGCCTAGGGATCGCGGTTCAAGTCCTGCCTGGGGCCCGTAGCGAGACCTAGTCCCAAAAAAATAGCTGGGCGTAGTGGCGCGCGCCTGTTATCCCAGCTACCTGGGAAGCTGAGGCTGGGGATTGCTTCAGTCTGTGGTACCCCGGGCAACGAGAGCCTGCGGTTCCATGGGCAAAAATAGCGAGACCTAGTCTCAAAACAAACAAACAAACAAACAAACAAACAAAAATTGCTAATCTCTCTTCAGTAGAATGTAAACATCTGGTGGCCAGAGATTTTGCTTCATAATTTCTGCCTTGCCAAATATTAAATGTTTTAGTAAATAATTGTTGGAAACGAATGTAATTAATAACTTTTCCCCTCCCCTTCTCTCTTTTCTCTTTCAGCAAGCAAGGACTTAGCCCAAACTTCTTACTTCATGGCAACCAACAGGTTTATATTTTAATGTTTTTCCCTTCTTTTTTTGGAATAAGTGCATAATTGGTTTGAAATTATTTTTTGAGGGATATAGGTAAGATCCAATAACCTGGAATTCAAAGACCTATTGTGTGACTCTTTCATACAAAATATCATATATTTCTTCTTTAATTTTGATATTTTTATTTATGTTTATTTTTGCACAGTTCTCATGTTGTACCTATTTCCATGGTACTTCTTCCTTTCCCAAGGTGATAATATTACTTGGTCTTGTTTTATATGACACTTAATTCTGTATCTGTTATGTTGGTTTAAAATATCCAAGAATAAATTATATCCAAGGTTTGAAAATGTGGGAAACTTGGGGTTTGTTGACAGTAACTAAAAATCTCATTTGGAGCATTCTACAGTAATTATATTTTAAAAGATTCCTTTTCTTCCCCTACTCCAACGTAAATGAGCATGAATATGTTTAAAGAGTTGTTTGTTGTTCTTTTTAAAAAGAAACTATAAATACATAGCTTGTATTACTAGGTGACTCACTCATTTTCATCGCAATTAATTGCTTGTTCATGGAAAAATATGCTTAATGACTTCCAGAACTACGAAGTCCATTTTTATGACCTGATAGGAGAAATTGAAAACAGGTTACAAAGAAACAAACAGAAACAAACCATTAATCAAACATATTTATGCTTAAGAGAATAGCTGTCTATTCATTATCTTAAATGGACCAGACCTGTGATTGACAAAAGACAAGATACAGTTTTTAGGGTACTTTATTAAGGAAATTCCAATCTGTGTTTGTTTTGGTCCTTAATCAGCATGTGAATTGACTAATGTGTGGTCCAAAAATTTTGAAATGTTACCGAAGCAGGTGAGTTAATGGAAAGTCATGTTGTATGCTCAATCAGTGCACTGACATGGGGTTTTCTTGCTCATTTGCTCTCCAGTGTATTTTTGGACTTTTTTTTTTTTTTTTTTTTTTAATTAATAGAGAGCTTTAACTTTGGGTTCAGAATTGAGAACTCATGTCTCTCTTGTTTCCTTCCCTCTGATGTCAGCTTGCATTTGACCACATTTAGCCTGCAGTACACACCTCCAGTGGTGGCCTGTGTCTGCATTCATCTGGCTTGCAAGTGGTCCAACTGGGAGATCCCAGTCTCAACTGATGGGAAGCACTGGTGGGAGTATGTTGATGCTACTGTGACGTTGGAACTTTTAGATGGTAAGTTTTAGAGGAAAGGACCTTGAAAAGCACTTGGCAAAGGTGACATAATTCAGATGGAAATAGTAAGGTTATTCTTGTTTTGTGAGTTATGCCTGACTGAGTTTTTCATAAATTGTTCTATTTCATTTGTAGAACTGACACATGAATTTCTACAGATTCTGGAGAAAACCCCTAACAGACTTAAACGAATTCGAAATTGGAGGGTAAGAATAATTGCTGTCAGCTTGTGGAACAAAACTGTTTTCTTTTTTTTTTTTTGACTTCCCCAGAAAATATACTAGAATTGGATATGTATCCAGTGTAGGTTTGGAATTTCCCTTGCTTAGCATTTGTCATGATTTCAACTTCATAGCTTGGATGCTGGTGCGAAAGTCAGTGGTTGTAGGTGATAGATAACAAGATTTGTTTTGTGTTTCATAATTCTTGTGATCTAGTCATCTGGCCATCTCATATAAGTGAGATTTTTCAGTGTTTGTCTTGATCCTCTCAGGTTCATCCAAGTTACTGTAAATGGCATTATTTTCTTTTTCTAATTGTGATTAAAATTTTTGTATTTTAATGTTTTTTATGTATTTTTTAAAAGAATAATTCAGTGTGGTTGAATACAGTTGTATTGTTGTGTAACCATCATTACTGACCATTGTTTATCTTATCAGACTGATACTGTGCCCATGAATCAGTAACTCTCCATACCCCCAGTCCTCAGCAATCACCATTATACTCTATGATTTTGACTATTCTAAATATATCATATAAATGGAACCATACAATATTTGTCTTTTTGTGCCTGACTTGTTTCACTTAGCATAATGTCAAGGTCTGTTCACATTTTGGCACTGTAGAATTTTATTCCCATTAAAGGCTGAGTAGTTCGTGTATTTTCCATATTTTGCTGATACAGTCATCTATCAGTGCACACATGGGTTACTGTTACATTTTAGCTATTGTGATTAATGCTGTGAATGGAACTTTTCTGATTTCTTAATTCTTGTAACCTATTATCTACCCCCTTAATACTGCTTTTGCTACATAGATTCAGATAAGTTGTACAATGGTTTTTGTTTCAAGATACTTTTAAAATTACCTCTTACTTCCACTTTTTGCAATTGCTGTTAAACAGCGTATTGTTTAGTATGCATGTATTCATAATTTTTCTTGTACTTATAAAGATTGATTTTTTTATATATGGCATTATGTTTAGAATACTAGGTATAATTTCAGTCTGTCATTTTATTAGCAATTGACTTGTGTTCCAAGATACTGTCTAGACTTAAAAATATTCTGTGAGCACTTAAAAAAATTGTGTGTATGCAGTGGTTTTTGGCTAGAGTGTTCTAGACTTATTTTTCCAAACTCCTCAGTTAAGGCTTTATTTGATTTGTTGATCTGTCCATGACTGAAAATGGAGTATTCAAGTATGCTGTATTATTTTCGGTTTTATGAGTATCTCCCTTAAGTTCTATTATTTTTTAATGTATTTTGGTGCTCCATTCTGTGAATTTATATTTCTGAGTGTTTCTTTTTGTTGTATTAGACCCTTACTCGTAATAAGTTATTGTTCTCTATCTCATATTTTTTAGTTGAAAGTTATTTTATCAGATAAGACTTTGATTTTTTTTTGTTGTTGTTGTCATTTATGTGTGTAAGGGTCTTCCAGACTTTAACTCTTAAGTCTTTCTTGGTGAGATAGATTCCTTGTAAACAACGCAAGGTTGGACTTTGTCCTAATATCCAGTCAGCCACTCCACATGTTTTGACTGGTGAGCTTAGACTGTGCATTGAAACATACATGCTCATTGTCATTTTTTATTTGGTGTGAGACTTTTAGGCTTTTTTTTTTCTTTTTTGATGGTTTGTCTTGTCTCTTTTCATTTTTTGAGGCTTCCTGCTATGTTTTGTTTAAATTCCATTTCTGTTGTCTTTTTGCTGCTAACATTCTAATTCTACTATGAAGTTTCTACTGTAGCTAATAGATAATGGGTTATTTGTGTGTCTGTTGGTTGTCCTGGTCTCTGAAACTTTCTGATGGGCCACATTACTTTCCACCTCCATGTTAAGTGATCTAGGTGTCTCTTAATTCAATATTCATTCTTCTGTTGCTTTATGACATTATAATTTCTTTTGTGTGTGTCTTGGTATTTTTAAAATCTTTCCATTTTTGCTTTTCAGTGAAGCTCCTTACTACTTCCTATCTGTCTAAATGTTAATCTTGCTGAGTAAGGAATTCTGGACTGGATGTCTTTTTTCTAACTGCTTCATATCTCCCTCCAGTCTCTTCAGGCTTGTAATGCTGCTTTTTTTTTTTTTTTTTTTTTTTTTTTTTAAATACTAGGTCTCGCTATTTTTGCCCGTGGTACTGCAGGCTCACATTGCCTGTGATACCATAGAGTCAAGCAATCCCCAGCCTCGCTTCCCAGGTAGCTAGGATTACAGGCGCACACCACCATGCCAGCTATATTTTTGGGGACTAGGTCTCGCTGTGTTGCCACAGCAGGACTTGAACCGCAATCCCCAGGCTCCCCCGCGACTCCCTAAGCTGCTGCTTACAGGCATGCGCCACCGTGCCCAGCTTCTTGTAATGCTACTGAAAAACCTGGTGATAGTCTGTTTGGTGTTCCTTTATAGGTTACCACTTTTTCTCTTTTTTTTCTTTTTCTCTTGATATTTTAATTTTCTGTTCTTGTCATTAGCTTTCAACAACTCTTATAATGTGCCATGGGGTGTGTGTGTGTCTAATATGGTTTTATTTGGGATTTCTTTGCTCAGTTTTTTTTCTTCTCCTTTTGGGAATCCTGTGATATGTATGTTATTCTCCTTAAGGTAACCAAATGCTGCCTCTCACTATTTTCATTAAATTTTTTTTAATTTTCTATTTGTGTGTGCTATAACATGTTTTCA
Organism: Uropsilus gracilis; assembly: GCA_004024945.1. Classification (NCBI taxonomy): domain Eukaryota; kingdom Metazoa; phylum Chordata; class Mammalia; order Eulipotyphla; family Talpidae; genus Uropsilus; species Uropsilus gracilis. Next base: position 14,938 of record PVHY01026394.1, read on the forward strand.
AACTCATAAATTTTTGTTGCATGTTTGATGTTGAGTCCTTCAAATATATTTTCTAAAATACACTATAATGTTTCTTAACTCCATTCCTTCTAATTGTAGCTGCTTCATCTGATTCCTTATATTTAACCTGTTACTGCTTTATAGTCTCCGGTATTTTTTTGAGCTCTATAAGCATCATGATGGTTGCCTTGTACTTCTGTTATGTTTGTTTTGTAGTTCTGCTTAGATAGAGCTCCTCTTGGAACTTGTTTGCTGTAGCATTGTGCTGTGTTCTTCTGGGTTCTTAATTTTAATTTTTAATGTTGTAATGTCTATTTTTTTTCAACCTGTTGAAGTTATTTGAGGATGGTACTGGGAAGAGGTACTGGGTATAAAAGCACTGGGCAGTAAGGCATTTCATGATCATGTCCAGTAAACTCAGAAATTTGAATTTACTATGTGTTGTGGGTGCCATAGTGATCCTCTGCTCTCTGCAAATTATTTAATCTTTATAGTTCGTATCTGTTTCCACTTAGACTGTTTTTATTTTTATTTTATTTTTTTAATTTTATTTTTGGATTTTTTACAATATATGATTGTATAATTGCTGATCCCCATGGAAATACCCCACCACACCACATCTCCCCTGGTCACTTTGCCTCCTTTCTTTTTGTTGTTTGTCCATGTTTAGCCCTTTTTTTTTTCTGGATCTATTTCCTCATCCTTGGTGAGGGTGCGATTTCCCGGGACTTGGTAGAGCGTGCTGTTTATCTTTCCTGTACTGCTTTTGCTTTCATAGGCGGATTGAAGCACCTTTGGCTTGTGAGATTGTTTTTTGCTTCCTGGTGGGTCTCATCTCCACAGTTTCTGCAACATTTTGTTGCTGCTTCACTTAGGCTGTTTTTAAGCATTAGATGCAGTGTTAGCCATGGATTATCCTTAACATTGGTTCACAGAAGATGAGTTGTTCATGAGTTGTTCTCTTTTCATTTCTAACAGAAAGCCTTGTCCTGGGTGTTTCTACCTGTAATTGACAGGTGCTTGAGGGCTAGCTGTTCAAGGGTTTCTTTGTATTCATTTTAGTCCTAAGGTGGAGAGCTGACAGGTATTTTGAATATATCTCAGTTCTTCAGATAGGAAGACTTTTCTGTGAGGAGTCCCTGGTGCTCTGACCTGATTTTCCTTGCCAATTCAGACTGTAACTGTTATGTATTGAGAGCCTGAGAAAGCTAGTAATCCCCACCCACAGCTCTTGAACTTGCACTCAACACTGTATCCTCTGTCTTGTGTGGCAACTTGTGCATCCCCTTATATAGTGCAGTGCTGGGTTCCAGGAGTCTGGGATGTATGTGTGTGTCAGAGTCAATAACTATAGAGGGCTCTGCCCATAACTACCCCTTCCTCTTGTGAGTTGTAATGCCCAGTTAGCTGTATGAACAGAGTTCACTTAAAGGTTTTTCTAACACTTTTTATTGGCCATATAGGAGCAGTGGCTCTTAGTATGGCCTACTGTTGTCTTTTTCCCTCACTTATTTTTTCCCTTTCTGAGTATCTGAAGGAGGCAAGCCTCACCTCTTCACTCTGTCACTGTCTTGCCAGACTCCCTTTCTTGTTTTTTTAATATTGTGTTCATACCTATAAACTTCTCCCTTAGTACTGCTTTAGTGGCAGTACTTAATTATATAAATCTTAAGTTATATAAAAAATAAGATTAATATTACAAATCAAAGTCATAGTAATAGTTTTTATACTTTTTTCCCTTTTAAAGTACTACTCAAATCATGTGAAAAATAGTTACAAACCATTATTAACAATAATGCTCTTTTAAATGTTTTATTTATTTTTATTATTTATATTTATGCCTTACATTTATACCTGTTGTGTGTGTATATATATATATTATATATTTACCTTTATTGAGATGTTTATTTCTCTGTATGACTTTGGGTTACTGTCTAGTCTCTTTACAGGACTCCTTTGAGTATTTCTTGTAGGACTGGGCTAGTGGTCACAGATTCCCTCAGCATTTGTTTATCTGGAAATGTTTTAATTTCTACCTCACTTTAGAAGGACATTTTTGCTGAATATGAGATACGTGGTTGGTAGTGGTTCTCTTGAGTTCTTTTTAGCACTTGGAATATATTGGTCCACTATTTTCTGGCCTCCACAGTTTCTGATGAGAAATTTGCCAATGATTTTGTTGAGAATCCCCTGTACTCTCGATTTGATTGTAATGTGTCTTGGTGTGAATTGCTTTGAATTTATCTTACTTGGAATTCTTTTGAGTTTCTTGGGTTCTATGTTGTCTTTCATCAAATTTGGTGAGTTTTCAGCCACCCTTCCTTCCTTCCTTCCTTCCTTCCTTCCTTCCTTCCTTCCTTCCTTCCTTCCTTCCTTCCT
>PVHY01026395.1:0-17317 GCA_004024945.1 Uropsilus gracilis
CCTTCCTTCCTTCCTTCCTTCCTTCCTTCCTTCCTTCCTTCCTTCCTTCCTTCCTTCCTCCCTCCCTCCCTCCCTTCCTTCTTTCCTTCCCAGTATTTTCATACACTGCTTTTTAATTAAAAAGTAAAAAAAAATTCTTTATACATTTTTCTTCCAGTAAATTCTTTCTATAGAACATATTCCATGGAAATAACCTGAGATACATACAAATGTATAAGCTAGAATGTTCATGATAACATTATTAGTTTAAACCAACTAAATGAGTAACAACAGGCATAACTGCTTGTGTGGTTTCTCAGTTTCTCCAATCAAATATCAAATAATTTCCATTCAAACAAAGCTCTGCTTTTTTCTCCTTCACGGAGACACATTATTATGTTATAAAAGAATCCATACAAAAGGAGATGATGGTAAGTATGTTTTGTATCTCTCGAGTATTGTATTTGTAGTACTCAGGGAGAAGTTCCCCCCAGAAAGTAAATAGCTATTGGTCAGGTTTCCAGATATGTGGAAATGTTTGGAGTAAGCCATAATTTATGAATTTCTTCACATGTTACTTTATAGTCCATGTCATAAATTTCAGATTTGACTGAAGATCTTAAGTCTTAAGAAATTCTGTTCTCCACAAACAGAACCGATAATAAAAGGGAACTTACAAGGGAAGTTAATAGCTGAACTTACATGAGACATCAAATCTGAAAAGACAAGCTTGGAGTAGTGTGTAGATTTCATGTGTAGAAGTAGTTGTGTTCTGTATTGCCTCACTTAGTCAAGACTGGGAGTAATGAGTGAAAGAGGAGTCATTCTTTAATTTTCATGGGAAAAATTTCCCAGCATTCCTAGTAATAAAATGGATCACCTGGAAAAGTAGTGGCAATATTTTGCTGTATTTATAGATATTGGATAAAAATCAGGGATGATGCAGACTGTATTCCTACATTGTGTGGGTAATAGAATATACATCTCTAAAGTTGTTTTCAAATCCCAGATTCAATTATATAAATATATGCTGAACACCGTTCTCATCACTAATTAGTAATAAAAAAATACACAGACATAACACATGTGCCTTAAAGCCTGCAATGATATTTTCAAGACCAATTTTACTAATTTGAGCAGATGACACCATTTGTTGGAAGCATCCACTAAAGATTAGAAGAACAGGATGAAGGCTGAATAAATTCCCTTCTTGGTTCTATGGAGAAGCTGGACCACCCTTTGTCTTGGCTTCCTCAAAAGAATAGGTCATAGAAAGGACATGACCATAGATTGACCAACTGGTTGGACTTGGTCAATTGGAGACTCCTTAGCTCTGTCTTTGGAACATACATTCTTTCCATCATCCTCTCACTGATGCTATTGTGAGGATATAGTGTTCAGAGGGTGTGGTGCTCTTAAAACCATTCAGACTGATAATGTGACTGAACCCAGTCAATACTTCTTTATTAATTTAAGATTCTGGTGAGAATCTGCTTGTCTTGTTGTCACCCAAGTAAGCTTTGGAAATAAGTGCCTTTGCTTATTAAACTTGCCACCTACCAAAGAAAGAAATTTCTTCTTTTTTTTCTCCCATCTTTCCTGGCCTCACTGAAATCTCTCAGTATCAGATTTCACCTGGGAAACTCCTGAGTTTGCAAACCAACATGGGTTTGACCACAGAGTTCAGCATTTGCTGAGTTTGGTTCTTGGTCATGAACATGAGCAGGGCCTATTTCTTCTGCTCTCACTTTGCTTCCCTGATTTTTATTTTTCTGAAACTCTGTCTCTGAAGTTAGACTATGGCTCTTTTCATTTTTATTCTCACCACCCAGTCCAAGGTGACAAAATTGTCCCTTTGGGCAAAGCTATTTTAGATTTTCCTTGAGTTCAGCAGATGTTGTATTGACAATTCAATGCAGTAGATTTCCTGGAGGATGACAAAGAAACTCCTCTTGGAATGTGTCTTGCCCTGTAGCACTGGCTGGCAGGAGATGCCAGGAAATAAACTTGTTTTCTCCACTCTCTAAAGAATCTTTCCAAGAGATTATGGGGCTACCATTGCTGTCATGTAAGCATCCTATTTGTGATGCCAGTTGCAGCGCAAACATCAGCCTCATCAATCTGTGTAGGTTCTTTATTGGTTCTAGCAGTTGTACAGACAAACCAGGCAGGACAGGGTAGGCTAGGGTCAGAAGGCAGTTGAGTTCCCTAACCCCTCAGGAATCTACACTCTCCCTGGTTTCTCCTTTTGGCATCCTCTAGAGCTCTCTCACATGCTTGCGTTCTCCTTTGTGCTCTTTCTTGGGTTCATGGTCTGCTATCTCCTCCTAGGTCTAGGCGAGTCCACTCACACATGTTTAGGTTCACACCCATTGGGCCCATGTGCAGACACAATCATGGGGAGGGTACAATACTGCAGGTGCTGGTCATATAGGAAAATGAAGGAAAAAGTGTGGCTAGCTCACCTTATACATGTGCCCTGTTCTCTCAGAAGACTTTTTTGTTTAAGAAAAACTAGTACCTACATGAAACTAAGCATTTTTTTGATGCTTGAACATGAGGTAATGCCATGTGGAAGGTCATACATGTTGTAGGGTAGGTGAGTTAGTCAGGCTTTTTCCTCCACTGGCCTGTGGCTAGCATTTGTAATGTTGCACCTTCCTCATGATTGTGTATGCGCCTGGGACCAGTGGGTATGCACATGTCTGAGTGGGTGCACCTGGGTCTAGGAGGAGAAGATAAAAGAGTCGCATCCCCCAGAGACAGAGCACACAAGAAACAAGCATGAGTCTGTAAGAATACGTGTGTGAGAGAGCACATGAGTGCCAGAGAGAGAAGAGGCCAGAGAACAAGTGAGAAGACTACTGGGGGTTTTGGGGAGCTCATTTGCTTCCCAGCCCCCCTGGCCCAGGCCCTGCCTGCCTGATGTGTCTGTGTAACTGCTAGAACCATAAAGAGCCTGCACAAATCGGTGAGCCTGATGCTAACAAGACACACGTATTTGCTGATAAGTACATCTCTGAGGGAAACTTGTCCTTACTTTCAAAGGTGAATTTTTAGAAATGTGATTGTGGAGGATCTGTGTTTTCCCTCCTTTCATCTTCTGGTTCTTTGTGGCCACGTGGGTGCTGTGGGAACATTCATTGTGCCTGGAGTTCTGCGCCTTTGAAGCTCACGGGTTTCTATCCACAGGTCTCAGGGGATTAATATTCAGAGCTTTAGTCATGGGGGGAGTCAAATGGTCATGGTCTCTGGTCTTAGAAGATTATTTTCAGACTTCTTAAATGTCTTGGCTTTTTTCTGTGCTCAAGTTAATCAGGTGGTTGCGATTACTCAGAAAGAGTGTGCATAGATAGTTGTTCATTTGGAGTAATTGATGTTGACAGGGAAAGTGGCCACCTGGAGGTTTCTCCACTGAGAATCCACATGAACCCTGAAGCTTCGAGTATCTGACCCACACACACCAGCCCTCGGACTGGGTTTGGACCAAATCTCTCTGATGTATTCTGCTCCAGGCTCTCAACTCACGTCAGAGTTGAACATCTTAAATTTTCCAGATAAATGCTCCAATGTCTAACTTTCCTGTGTTGTCAGAGACTTGATTTTTGTGGTTAGAAATGTTGTGGCCTTTCCTATTTATTGATGGGCCCCATTTAAAAGGTCAAAAAGAAAGCTGCTTACATTTTGGAGTCTGCAGTACCCTTACGAGAGATGAATAACATTGTATTCACTGGATGATTTAGTGTTTTATATATAAAATGATAGCATTTATGCATCATTATCATTTATGTTAGATCTGGGTTATATATTATTCCAGAGGTGCTTAATTATGGTGACCTTTCAAATGATGTGTTTTAAGAATGAACAATAAATGACAACACAATTCTCTGAGGGGTCAGTTCATTTCTGGAGGTGAGAATAGCTTTATCCCCTGTTTCATTATTTAAGATTTTTAACTGGCTTGTGGAAGATTCAAAAGTTGGAAATAAAAGATTTTATGTGAATCTTGATGTCTCATAATCATGAATGATTTCTCATAAGTATGAATTATTAACAGTTGCTTGTTTCTATTTTGTCTTTTGTTGTCTTGTAAGTTAATCTTCCCTTGCTTGGTCTGTGCATAGTGTGGCTGCTGTGTGGATAGATTGGGTATATTGGTATTAGGAAGAGCAAATTCCTAATTCGAGTCCTGCCATTTACCAGTTTACTTGTTATGTGACCTTGGGCAAATTTCTTAGCCTCTTCCTTTAATAATAAGTGTATTGCAAGGGCTTTATGATAATTATGGAAAATTTTGTTCATGCACTAATGCACATGTGTATGCACACATTTACATGTGCTTGCAATACAGTGGTGCTCTGTAAAAGTTTAATTTATTTAGTGTAGGATGGTAAAGTTTTTCATGTGTGCATTTGTCTTGACTGCTGAACTTTAATCTTCAAAAGATTATTCACTCCTATTTATTTTGCATTCTCTTCACAGCACTCAGAATAGTGACTTGCACAAATTAGGTATTATTTAAATGCTGCTTAGTAGAATTATTACGTTTATTCCCCTCTACAATCATAGATTCTTTTGAGATCTGAAATCTAAGGTTTATACATTCAGGTGCTTATAAATTAATTTTGAAAAATAAAATCTTTGATGTAAAAACTTATACGTTTTTGAAGACAAAAATATCAACTTTTAACCTTATGTTCCCTGACTTTCTTTTGTGACTTTTGAGCCAGATAGGGGGGTAGAAACCAAACGATGATAAGAAAACAATGTCAGGACTACTCTGGCGGGAGACTAAGTCGTCTCAGTACCCAAATGTTTGCAATTTTTCAGCCTTGCTTCATCTGTAAGTGATTCTGTTTCAGCGGTCAGGAAGAGTGAAGTTAAAGGTCAAGGGAATACAGTTCACTGGGGTAGTTTGTAACAATCAGGAGAACACAGAAAGCTGAAGGAAGCTGAAGGTCTTCCTGTGCTGACTACATGAACCATATGGAAATAGATTTTGTCCAAAAAGGGGCTGAGGGCTTAGAGGGAAGAACCCAAGGAAAATAAATTTAGATTCAAATTGTAATGAGGAAAGAGAAAGCTGAAATGCAATGCTGGCAAATGCTAATAATCATTTACATCTGCCCCAAGCTCAGAGTTTTGAATCTTGTAACCATTTATAAAGGATAATCTAAACAAGAGTATTTTTATGCTTTTCTTCTAATGCAGTTTTTTTTTTTCTCATTGAAGTAAAAACCTCACTGATGTGAACATTCACACATCAAGAGTAATTAGTGGTGATCCCAGCAGCTTCATTTGCTCAAATAACACAACCTCTAGGTTACATGACTGTGCTGAACCCTTGAGATCAAGAAGGGGAACTTAAAAATGGCAGAAGTTCCATCGGTCCTGAATTTTTCCAAGTCTGATATATGTGTGTGTGTGTGTGTGTGTGTGCGCACTTATATATGCATATATATGCTTACGTGTAAGATAGCATGTTATCTATATTATATAAATGTGAAAGATAGTAGATTTAAAATTACTATTTGAAAGTTCTCCTGGGTAAATATTCTTCTAAAATGTAACTTCTCTCAGTCAGAAATGAGCAATAGAACCAAGGAAAAAAAAGAACCTATTCCTTATCCATTCATTCACTTACCTACTTTTCAGTGTCTGCAATTATTATTATTCTTGTATTAGGGGTATTCCTTGAATTATTGTTGTATTAGGAAAGTGGCATTGATTGAGCAGTGACTTTACAAAGCTGATAGCTTAGCAAAAGGTAGAAAATAATAAGAATGATAATGATAATAATGAAACAATAATGAGCAATAACAATTATAGACTTATGTTTGGGACCTTCTGTGAATGTGACAGAACAAGAGTGTAGGGCTTGTTGGAAAAATTTTTAAGTTTTGCTTCAGAAGCTTTCAAGCAGCTGATAAACTTGATCAATTTTCATCCTGTCCAGACTAAATTGTGCTGCAGGGTGAGGTCATATGAGATCAAAGTAGAATGGACCTCAAATCCTTCCAAGCAGGTGGGAATACATCAGGGCACTGAAAATACATTTCTGGATGAAATATACGTATGTGAGGCCCTGTGTGGGGGTATAGGATTCAGGAAGGCAGTGGCAGCCCAGCTCAGCCTAGGTGGATGGAGAGGCTTTGGTTCACCACTAGTTGGGTTGGATGAAGGCCATCCAAGAGGTCAGGTGTTAGGAGTCCACCTCCCTGATAACAGCAAGTATTTCTGATTTGTCTTTGTGTTTGCTTGTGATGGTTTTAGACTCTAACTCAGCAAACATACTATTAGAGACTTTGCTGCTATTTTGGCACATGACCCCCAATTCTCTGAGGAGGTTTACAGCTCTGAGGGGGTAAATAAGTTGGTCAGACTTTTTCCTTCATTAGCCTGTATAACCAGCATCTGTGGTGTTGTGCCTTCCCCATGATTGTGTATATGTCTGGCCCAGTGGGTATGCACATAGTGTGAGTGGGCACACTTGGGTCTGGGAGGAACTAAGAGAGCAAGAGCATGTGAGAGAGCAGGAGAGGATGTAGAGAGTGAGCCTAGGGAATGCCTCTGTAGATTCTGGGGGTGCTGCGAGGCTCACCTGCCTCCTGGCACCCCCATCCATGACCCTGCCTGTCTGGTGTGTCTGTGTAACTGTTAAAACCAACACAGAACCTATGTCGATTGATGAACCTGATGGTTGTACTGCAATTGGTGTCACAAACAAGATGGTTCCCTTACAAACCCCTTATCACTTACAGAAATTTTCCTTTCAGAAATCAATAAAACTTTAGGATTTATCAGCTATTGACAGACTATTATCTCAGGAAGTATTATTTAAAATCAAAATCAAAACTTTTTATTGAGGTAGATGTCAAAACAATAAAAGCAAATAATCCCACCCCCATGTTCAATGCATTTGTTTATTATGTTGTTGTTGAAACTGGTTATACTCCATCTGTCAGTTGCAGACCATCTGCAGCAATGCAGGTGGGCAATGCATTTCTGCTGGAGTATAATGCACACAGGACCAGACAGCGACTTCCTGCTAATCCTCTGCATGTAAATAGTGGAAAAATAATATAGAATGAGCAGAAGGTCATTTCATTCGAGGAATGTGCTAATCCTTCAAGTTGAATGCTGCTTCTAGGCTTAAAATGGAACAGCATTTAAATATTCTGAAATTAAATGCTACATATTAATATGTGATTCATCACTAAGAGTGAATCAAAGGTTTGAAAGGTTTTTGCTTGGCTTTGTAGCTTGTGATGATTTCTGATACCTATGCCGCCAAGAATTACACTAAGTGGTCACAGATGTACTGCTAGGAATGGTCTCTCAAATTGATACAGTTAGATTTAGATTTTTCTGGCATCACGTATACCATAGCAATCAAGTGCTAATTTCTAATTTTTCTCGCTGTATTTCTACATTTATTGGTAACTGTTACATGATTTATGATTATGTCAGTTTTTTCCTATACATATTCTGTGCTCATATTTAAGTTTTAGTGTTAATTCAGTAAAAGATTTATTTGTATTTTAAGTTAAATTGTGTTTTAAAATTATTGGAGTATTGGTGAACATTTTATTTGATAAAGATGGAATGATTTCACCGAAAGCAAACTTCTACCTAAATTAAAAGATGTTTCTTATTTTCTTCATAGCTTCATTTGCTTATTTTTATCATTCCATGAAAAACTTTCTGGAAGGTCTATGATAGTTTAGTCTTCAGGAGTTTTTGGTTTTTGTATGGTAAGTATATAGATTTTTAGGCAGAATCTTCATACAGCTTTCAGATCATGCAATGGATACTTTTGGAAACAAGTACATATTATTTTTGAATATAAAGCAATTGTCAAATATACTAAGAACACACTCAATGTTGAAGCAAAACTTGTTATAGAGTAGACAATATACCATCATTACTGCCCACCTATTATATTTGTTTTGTTTTTCCGAATTCCTCTACTTTAGGGGTTTCATATAATAGGGCTGCTTTGTTCCATGAAAGGTGTAGAAAAAGAAATGCCTCTACCCCTGATATAACTTTTCCACGCTACTATTCTTCAGTAGCTCTTTTCCCACTTCAACATCTGGTAACTCACCTAAAGACAAAAAGGTATCTCCTGCAGGGAATGCAATTTGGGGCCTCTTTCTTTGTAAAGGGAATTTCACATGAAACCAGCCTGATTGCCAACTCCCCATCTATTTTAATATTGCCTCTGCTGAATTAACTTGGGGTAATGGTTACCTTCATTTGCAGAGGAATTGTAATCTGTTGTGCTTTACTTGTGGTTTTTAGAGTAGTTTTCTCTCTCTTCTACACTCTTCCCTTAATATTATTTTCTCTGAGCCAGGCTGTCTAGCCCAATCCTGGGTAAAAATAGCTCTAAGTTTGCATTTCTTGAGCACTAATGTCTTGCTATTGCTGGGTTATGTGAAACCCTTTCTTATGCTGAACACAAGAAGCCCATGATTATTGGCACCACAGATTCTCACATTCTTAATCAGTTCCACCTGGCTAATAAACAGCAAAGCCAGGACAGCTTCTCTTCTGTGTGGGTTTTCTACTTTATGGGTAATAAAACTGTCCTCGATGTAATTTAGGAATCCCTTTGATGCCTGCTAGTTTACTGTATTGATATTTCAGGAGTGCTGGCAGTCACTGGTGAGACTTCACTACCGGCATCTTCTAAACTGTAACTGTGAGGTCATTTGGATAAATTGGGATGCATTTTCTTTTACTTAGATCCATCGAGGAAATATATAGAAATTATCTTACTGGCATAAGCAAGGTCAGGGGTGGTGAAATTCCTTTCAAGCCTCAAGGAAAGAAATAGAGGGTGAAGGGAAAGGTGGAGGGGGAGAGAGAGAGAGACAGAAATAGAGAAGGAATGAATAGAGAAAAAATGAAGTAATATAATGTTATGAACTGCATGAAAATCCCAAATTATTTGCAATGATATTTTGTTAAAGTAGTATCATTGCTAGAAATCCAAGATCTGAGTCTGTAAATTAAAGAAATGAAATTGGACTAATTCTGAACTTTCCTGGATTGAGTTAGCTAGTGAGTAAAAGGAAGCTCTACAGATTTCAGGGGAGAGAGATATATTAAGATTCTCTCTCAATGCTTTTCCAGCTCCAAGTTTGAGACCTTTGTATTTTTTGCGCATGATTTTGATGAAACATTAGTATTTCAGGGATTAGTTGTTTTTATGCTGCTATCTTTATATTTTTTTCTCTGACCTATTTGTGTAGGATACCTGAACTGAGGGAAACGAAATTGTACAGGTTAGCTCATATCCACTCAAAAGAAACTCTTGTCAGCTCAAAAAAGACATAAAACTGACACATCTCCAAAAAGTGAATTCTTTGTGAACTTGGGAAGCTCTAGTTGGCTAGCACTACCTATTTTAAATTATGTTTTTAAACCACATTAGCTATTTCCTGCTGACATTAAAACTGTATTTGGACTTTGAAATTGTTTTGTTACATTGCACGTTTGTCTTAGTCTTATCTATTCTTATTTTTAATTTTTGAGGTCACCTCTTGAGTGGAATAAATGCTATCAGCTTTGTTATTATTACTATCCCCTGTAATTATAATTATTACATTTTAATCACAAGCAAAATTAACTGGCTACAATTTAAATAGCATATGGCATTTCCCTAGTACAAGAGAGAACTTGCACAGTGCATTGAGTCCTTGGGTTATTTATCAAATATATGATAACTGTTGGCATCATCTGTGTATATTTTTAAAATCCAAATTTTCTCTCACAGTGCTTTCCTTTTAAATCAATTCATGTGTCTTAATGAATATTTTTAAAATACTGGTTAACTTAAAAAAATCCTTGTGTGGAAGGTTTATTAATCCCTTACTTGAACACTAATCCATTTTCCAGATGGTAAAAATGAACTACTGAGTCAATGAAGGATGTAATGAGTGAGTAGAATGTATTTGTGTGTAAGACCATAGAATCAACACATACTGAACATTTATTTTGCATGTCCAAGGTGCTATTAAAAAAAATTGCAACTACAAAAATAAACAAGGCATATTCCCTGTCCTTGAGAATTATATAGTATGATGTGATGATAGAATTTTCAAGTAAATAATTGACAATGCTAAAATAGAGGCTAATTTTGCCTAAGGAGTTGATAAAGTTTCCCTGATGAGGTAACTTTAGAACTGAGTTTTGCGTGATAAAGTAGGATTCAGTAAAGGGAAGAGAAAACTATTATTAAAGTTAAAGGGAGAAGTCTGAATAAACATCAAGGAATGAAAGTACAATATTGTCTATATCTGGAGTATGATGAGGAAAATAAAAAAAGACGAATGTAGTTCCTTCTTTCTGCCTAATTTTTACTTATTAGCTGATCTGGCAAAAAAATTATGAGAGAACAGGCTGACACTTGTGATCAGTGTCCCACGCTATTTAGATAATTGAAGTATTTTTACAAGAGTGAAAAATACAGCAGTCCTAAATCAAAATAATAGTCTCCAGGCAGTACTTATGACTGGAATCTAATTCTTCCAGGATTATTATGTTTGCTCATATGAATTCTTTATGCATGAATGCATTTATTAATAATGTATACCTAATCATTCGAAAAGTATTTAAAATAGTAAAGATTTTGTTAGCTTTACACTATTTGACTACAACTGACAGAAATATCTTACATTTATATGAAATCAATGTTCCCAACTGGTTATAAATGAGAAGACAATTTAGACATTGATAAAAGCAAGTTTCAATATACTCTAAGTATGAAGGGGAAAAAACTGTTTAATTTCAGGATTTGTCTACATGAGCTAGAATACTTTGCTCCTGCTTCTCCATGGAAATAAAACTTATTTCAAATATTAATAAATGAATGTGTCCAAACTGCAGTTAGGAAAGCAAGAGATGCTTGGCTGGAAGCTTATATTTTTATAGTTAAAACAACATAAAATAAGATGTCACTTTAGGAAGTGATATGGGAATCCATTGAAGAATATCTTGTTATTAGGGGTTTTGATTTCATTTTATTTATTTTATTTTCATTTTTAACCCTAATATTTAATTTTTAAATAAGTTTTTATTGCAGTGAAACATTATATGAGCTTATCATATTCTGCCCTGTAAACACTACATGGTGATCACCATCAAAAGTCTAGTTTCTGTCATCACTACTTGATTCTCTATACCCATTTTATCCACCCTCAGCCTTCTGGCCTTCTGGTAACAACCTATCTGTTTTTTGTGTGTAAGATTTCATTTTCATTTTGTTTGCTTTATTTCTTTATATTCCACATGAGTAAAATACAGGATTTGCCTTTCTCTTTCTAGCATTTCACTTTGCATAATACTATAAAATTCTATTGATTCATCCATGTTATTACAAATGGCAAGATTTTATCTTTTTAAAAATAAAGGAACAGCATTCCATTATATACATATATAGTGATATCTATATCTATATCTAGACATATATCTATATATATATCACATCTTCCATATTCATTACTTATCATTGGATACCTAGTTTGTTTTCACATCTTAGCTATTGTAAATAATGCTGCAAGGAACACAGAGATGCAGATACCATTTTGTACGGGTGAATTTCGAAGTCTCTTGTTTTCTGCGGAAGTGTCAGCTTTTTGTGTAATAAAAACTGCTTATTTTAGGAAAAAACCAGGATATTATCCAGTCTTAGAGGAGAACCCCATTGTATTCTACAATATGGTCAAACCTTGAAGACATTAAGCCAAGTTAATCAGACATTCACAAAGAAGTACAGCCAGAGTTCAGTTACATGAAGCATCCAAAGTGTCAAACACTTAGATGCAAAAGTAGCTGGTGATTTCTGGTGGTTGGAGGAAAGGATGCGAAGGAGAGTTGTTTCAGGTTTTTCAAATGTGAAATTGTAGCAATCTAGTTGCCCAGCACTGTGCATGGTGTTAACACTGCTGTGCTAAGTTTTCTGCTAGTGTGTTCTATTTACCATGATAAAACAAGCAACAAAACAACAAAAACAAAAGGTATTCATTCTGCCATGAAGATTCATCTGAGTCTGAAAAAGGACTATTTTCTATACTGTTGCTTAAATTCTTGCATGTCATATGGGCATACTTTTGAGGCTATGTCTGGGCACATACATTTTGTCAGTTACAATAATTAAATATATAATTTATGGGATCATACCTGATAAGAAACTTAGTTTTAATTACATTTACAGTTGAGTACTTGACTACTTGTACTTATTGTTCTTTGCCAAATGCACTGTTTCCTGCTTTTGAGCAGAAAACCTTGTCCTTCCCCTGAAATCATACTTCATGGTTCCTTTATTCCATACACCAGAAATGCTTATTCTGCTCACTTTGCATTTCTTCTGACTGAATGGGAAAAAAATGGAGTGAGAAAGTCTGGTGACTCAGGACTCTGAGCAGCTCTGGGTCTGTCCTTGAACAGTGGTGGTTCTTAATTGCATGATTTCAGAACAAGGAGAAGATGTAGTGGCTAGATAGCAATGATACTATCCCAACACAGTTGCCATGGTTGGGCTTTTAATTTAATTAAGAGATGGACTGCTTATAATGAAAGTCATGGTTGCGACTGAATTTGCCATGGTTGTAGGGTTTGAGTCCCAGGTAGTGTTCTTGCAGTAGGTGGGGGTAACGGAGTGCTGGGTTGAATTTAAGATATTTTTTATGAAGGGATGATGAATCAACCATTCTCAAAATGATCTCCCCCTTACCCCCAATTCTTTGTATGACCTCAGATATTTCATTGGCACTGATGGAGACAGGAAACTCATTTTTGTTGTTAGGTTAGCACAACTGTGAACACTGAACTTGGATTTGGAACGATGTGTCAAGAGACTCATTCAGAATTTTCACAGGAGTCCTGGTAAGAGGAACTGTTTTGTTTCTCTTATTGCCCCTATAACCCCATCTTAGTCAAGTATTGAAATCAGGTCAAAATGGACAGAAACTGCCAACCAACAACAAAAGGAAAAAAGCAGCACCTTTTAAAATACAGCTTCTGCTGCTCAACTTTTTTTTTTCTTTCCCAGATTTAAATCACTCACATGTAGCAGTTGCCAGACAAATAGACAAGTGCAATTTAACAACAGGGTTTTATTTACAAAAAAATACAACAGGGAAAATGAAAAGTCCTTAATGTCACCAATGACCAGTTATCTTACCCCAATCACCAGTTAGTCAAAAAGTCCCAAACACACATCCAAGATGGTGCTCCTTGTAGGCAAAGTTCAGTCTTTCTTCAGCATCTTCTGTTTGCTGTTTCTCCTGTGTTCTGAGCTGCCCTGCTTCTCCATGGCTCTTCAGAGTTCTTCCACAACTGCTGATGCAAAAATCAGCTTTCTAAATCTATGGCCATCTCCAGGTACCAGCTCACTATGCCACCTTGCTGCAGTGCCACACTCTACTTTGGCTACTCTTCTGCCAGCCACCACGACTCCTTGCTACCACCAACTTTTTCTTCCAGGGTCTTCGCTTGGCCAGACTATGTGGGTCTGTTCTCTCAGTCTGCTGTTTTCTTCTCTCTCCTTTTCCTTTCCTTGCTCCTACTTTTTGTGTACACCCTCTCTTCCCACTTCTCATTTTCTCTCCCGTGGGGTCTTTCTTTCAGACTCCGCCAACAGGGTATTTTGGTGCCAGTACAATTTTCAACTATGTCACTACCCTGTATCAGTTATCACCTACCACCTTTGCATATGCTATATAACTTACTATGTTTTTATCTTTGTTCTGTTCAGTCTTTACATGAATGTAAGCTCATTCATGTAATGTAAGCTCCAAAAAGGCAAAGATTATTTGTTTCTTTTATTCACTGATGTATCCCAAGCATCCAGAACAGTTTCTGGTTTACATATATAGTCTCTCAATGTTTTTTGAAATGAAATTGTCTCAGATTTAAACCACATAAGATTTTAAATATTTGTCCTCTCTTTTGATTTCCACCAACACACCAATGATTTCCAGATTTCCACTGCTTTTCAAACTTACTTGATCTTAAGGCTCTTGTAACCAATTGCAAGGAAGGTCTTAGAAATGCTTAACAACCGTCCACTACTCTGGAATTTCAGTGTAAGACTGTATAGTTCTTAAGAGCAAGACTATGGTATCATGTAGAGAGAGGTTTGAGGTCTATTAGCTTTGTAATTTTGGGTAAGTTGTTTAAATTTTCTGAGACTTGCTTCTTCAGTGAAAGCATACTATAGTGACAATTAATGAAAGTGTCATTGAAGATCAAATGACTTTATTTTCCACATTAAACATAATAAGTTCTCAGTGAATGATGGCTGCAATAAAGAGAAATAATTCTAGTATTTAGGACTTTTTATTCCAACATCATTGACAGTATTCCATTTCCCAGTATTGTAGTATGACCACTGTCATTCGATGGAGAATCAATATAGAATTTGCCTTCTTCATGATATTTCTCATTAGCATTCTCAGAAACTTCTCAGAGTAAAAGTTACTCCTTGTATGGATTGAGGACCAGTTTGTTCTTATTTCTGACTTAACAAATAAATCATTTGAGAACACCTACTAGTTAAAATGATTTCCACTGGGAAAGATTGAGTATTTTTTCATATTGCCTTTACATTTCAGATAATTCTTAAAGGCATCCAGTTCCCTTAAATAGAATTCATGAAAAATAGCCAATTTCCTGAAAGATAATCTCAATCATTTTAATCTCTTTGACCTGCTTTCAGAGTGAATGCTGAGTGTTTTACATATGGGTCAGAGTAAAATAATTTGAATGTTTTACCAAATAATACAGATTCCAGGCCCCGACTTGCTGACCAGTGTTTATGAACTCATAAAGCCACCAGCACATGTATGAACCAGTAAGAGATTTCTGGAAGTAATTCAAGTGCTGCTATTAGTGACTGCTCTATGATCTTGGACAAGTCATTTCTTCTTTTGGAATACTGTGACTTTTAATGCCCCTTCATATCTTAGGGAACTAGTGGTTTTTTTTTTTAACTTTATACTTTAATAAAATGCATAATTTGGCTTGTTGAAACAACCTACCTTCAACCACAGATGAGTAAATCTGGAAGATGTGATATATACACACACGGTAGAATATTATTTGGTCATCAAAAATAAACTCATGATATTTACTGTAACATGCATGCAGATGGAGGGGATAATGCTAAGTGAAATAAGACATAAGGAGAAAGATAATTACTGGATCATGGAATATGTAGAATATAGAGAAATCAAACTCAGGGGCAGATAAAAACAAACTTAAAAACTAATCCTTTAAAGCTGACTTACAATTTAAGCAACCAGTAGAGGAATGGAATGATAGGGGTAAGAGCAAAGAGGGGATTCTATGGTGGTAGATTATGGATGATTTAGTGTTGGGTCCCCTATGGTGGTGATAACTAATGGGGAGGGTCCTACTGTCACTGCAATTAAAAAAATAAATGATAACAAAAATCATGAATATGCAGGGATTTTTACCCTAATAATCTGACAAAATGCATATTTGATAAGGATGTATTTACACCTAAATAAGATAAAAAGGCTAAGTCAAATATTTAGCTACAAGGATACTTGGCAAACTTCCCAAGTTAAGGATGAGATAATCTGGGAAATAATGAATAAAAATGAAAAAAGTTGCATCCTATCATGTAATTTTTCCAAATTGTTCACTTTTTACACTATAATATATTGTGATTTTGACTTCACTTTATTCTTTCTCTGGTGTCCATCATTTCATGTCTATTCTGTTAATCAGCCATCATGGCACATATCTTAGGCTACAGAGCTTTTTAAAGACATTTTGAAAATATTTGAGTCTTGAAAACAAATTATGTGCTCTAAAATCTGAATAATAAACTTTAAAACTAACATTGATAAATACTTAAATATTTTTAGAATATAATATTAAGGCAACTTCATTAATTGTTAAAATTAGTATTCATAAAACTTTCATGGCTTTTGAAAACAATCTATAGTTTAGATTTTCCTTTTTTGTAGGATTCCTGAATATGCATGACACTTATAAAATATAACTAATTGTGAATTGACTGCGATAACTAGCTAAAGAATTTCAGAAGCAAAACTATAAAAATCCTCTCACAATTTTTTGCTATAAAATTTATTTGTGGTTTGAGCACATTTTAACAGATTGTCTTGTAGTATACTAATAAGTATGAAAATAATTGTTATTTAATGAATGTTTGTTGTGATTACTTGTCAGTTATGGGTGTACCATTGATTTATTCTCTATCCTACTTCATACCAAGTCAGTTTACAGTTCAACAATTTACCTGCAATTTCCCCTAAGTAAATCCAATTACTTTTTTCTCCAATGGCACCTGTCCCTTCCCTCAATTAAAGATCTGAGTATCTCCTAACTGAGTGGTTGGAAAAAGATCTACTTATATCTCCTCCTATTTCCACAATTCAGAAACCAGTTACAGAGTGAACTTTAAATTGAAAAAGTCTACTTAAAACTCTTCAATGTCCCCTAGCACTACTCTAAGAAAATGTAAAATTCTAAACATGACCTACAAACTTAAAAACAGACCTTTTTCATGTTCTGACCAGGGGAACCCAACATGTCATATAGCCTCCTGCCTCAGAGGTCAGGAGAGGTGATGGAGGCTTGCACAGGAGGGGTATGTTCTATGCT
Organism: Uropsilus gracilis; assembly: GCA_004024945.1. NCBI lineage: Eukaryota > Metazoa > Chordata > Mammalia > Eulipotyphla > Talpidae > Uropsilus > Uropsilus gracilis. Next base: position 16,645 of record PVHY01026395.1, read on the forward strand.
GGGAGACATCAGGAGTAGAGAAAGACCTGCACAAAACCAAGTCTATGCCCAAGAAATGGTTGAATATTGGAGAGGGAAAGGAAGAAACAAATATTTATTGAGTAATGTGAAACCTGGCTAGATACTTTTGAGGTATGATCTTATTTAACATGGACAGTCATGGAGGCTGATGAGGTGACTTAGTGTTGGGATGAGGACAGTGCCTTCCAGAGAGGTTAGCATTGGACAACTAGGCTTGTGAGCATTGGAGGTGGAATTGAGAACTTGATTCCAAAGCCAATGTTTTTCCCACTCATTATACTCTATCTTGTTGTTTGATCACCATTATGACTCCAGTTGACTGAATTCAACAAGTTTCCACTCAATAAAAGTTCGGGAAATGGAATTTCAGGACAGCTCACCTCTAGCTTAGGGCTTCTCCTTGGTAGCAATCTACTCAGCTTCATTCTTAGAGTTGATATGTTTCTTACAATGCTGAAATATCTTTTCCTCATATATTTCAACTCAATACTTATTCTAGAGATCTGAGGACATATTAGTAGCTTACTATTATCAATGTCTGACTTTCCTATCTATCTATCTATCTATCTATCTATCTATCTATCTATCTATCTATCTATCTATCTATCTATCTATCTATCTATCTATCTATCTATCTATCTATCTATCTATC
>PVHY01026396.1:0-17272 GCA_004024945.1 Uropsilus gracilis
TGTCATTTGCAGCAACCTGGATGGAACTAGAAAGACTCATATTAGCAGAAATAAGTCAAAAAGAAAAAGAAAAGTACAGATGGTCTCACTTATATGATGGATATAGGGGAAAAAAACAAACAAATAAGAAAAAATGAAAACAACCAATGGAACTGAACCATGGAGCTAGAGAGGAGGAGGGGGAAAAACGTGGGGGAGGTGAAGAGCACAAAAGATCAGGATAGTTAACAAATGTTAGTGAAGTGGGAAAGCCCCGAGGTAAAAAAACAAAAACAAAAAACCCCACACATTTACCAGATATCGGAAGGGAACAACAGGCCAAATAACGAACAACTGAACATCAACTTAACCAACCAACAAATTGCAGAAAAATGGGAGATGGAGTTACTGGAGGGGGGATACAGAGGAGGGAAATGGAGGGAGGAGAAGGGATCAATTAATGTGCAATTGTGACAAATCAATAAAATGAATTAAAAAAAATAAAAACAAACAACAACAACAACAACAAAAAAAAAACAAAAAGAAAATGAATGAGACATAGTCCTTGTTTTCTGATAACACAGTTCTGAGTAGAGACAAATAGGGTGTGCTAGAACACTGTTAGGTAAACTTTCCCAGGATAACCTTGCCTGACTGATATCCTAAAAGAAGAATTTGCATACAATTTGGCTGACCAATGAAACTATTCTCATTTTTTCCCTGTCAACTAAGGAGATGAACTGATGCACAAGTGCTTGAACAACACCAGCGTGTTCTCTCCTTTACTTCTCGTTCAGCTGCTGTCAAACAGTAGATTCAGATCCAAAGCTAGATATTTGGTAGAAACCACCCACCTTGTCTCTGTGAAGAGGCAAATTCTTGCTCAGAGTGAGGGAGTTCCCAGAGATTTCTTGAACTTTCCTTTTGTGGTCCTACTTTGATGTCTTCATCAAATTCTCTTTAAACTCCAACTGGTTCATGCATGACTTGGTGACAGGGAGCTTGCTATCCATGGTTTATCTGGCTCTCCAAATTCCCCTTCTAAACATCTCTTCTTCCCTGACTCCTGGCATATTTATGTAAAGTCTGATCCTCCAAGAAATTATTTTTTTCCATATCACCTTAGTGATTCTTTTTTCTTATTTGAAATCTTTTGAAATAAATACAAGAGGACCTTAAAATAAAAGCAAGTGTTGGGTACAAGAATGATCAGGAAGGAACAACATCTTATCCAGACAGGATGGTGTCAAGGGCATAGAGGAAAAAATGTCTAGGATTGGGTGGGGCTGGTCTGGCAAAGCAGGGAAGGGGTTGTTGAGAGATACCATGCTAGTATGGAACATAAGTCTGTATGATCAGCTCATAGGTGTCTATTGAGAAGTATAGTGGGAAGTTTGGAGAAGTTTAACTTGTTGAATCATTCTGTTCTTGGCCAAGGAATCTGTGTTTTATGGACCATAGGGAATCTTAAGAATGCTTTTCACACAAGAACATTGATGAGATATTCTTTGTAAAATTTCTTTGGCTATTATGTAGAAGCTGAACTAGAAAGAAAATAAACTAAAAACAAGAGACTCAAAAAGGAGACTTTTGCATCAATCCAAGTTAAAACACACATACATGGATCTTGCAAACACAAAAGAGGAACCAGGAAAAAAGAGGATTATAAATGGGCTGAAGGAAGAATCTTGTGAAAGCTGTGAAGGAGGGGTCATAGAAGTTGTAGGAGAATCAGGAAAGAGTGGGAAGAAAGGAAGGGAGAACATTAAAAAGAGGAATGTGGTTAATTGTGCATGGAAATCTGCCCATCCTTTTCTTAAACCAGGCAGACATCACTAGTGAACATGGATGTATATATTTCCAGGATGATTTGTCTTGTTTTTCTTTTAACAACCTTCTGGACACAGGAACTCTTGAAAAATTGTATTATGCGTAGAGTAAACTTCTGCAGTTAAGGTGAAAAATCATCTTACTGCCAGTGATGAACTAATTTTCTTCATTCACAGAGTTCACCTCATCCAAACAAAAGGTAGAGTGATAATTAGAATCTCAAAATTTACCTCCCATAGATCCTGACAATTCTGACTCTTACAAGCAGTAGATCATTTAAAACCATTCAATAACCTGTCAATAACCTGAATGATGATGAGAGAGGTAATAAGACAGATGACTTTTCCTAAATCTGATGCTTGCTTTGTTTTTGCCTTTTCAATCAGAAATCATGTTTTCTGAGTTTTCAAAGAGAGCTGACATCTCTCTTCATGAAACATTACTGATGGGGTGGTTCTCCATCAATCTCTGCTGTAGGAATCCAGGCTGCAACCACCAGTCCAGGCTACCTGAGAAGGAAGCTAAAGTGACTTCCTCATGTTAGTGGGAAAAGACCACAGGAATTTAAACCTAGAGTAGCATCTTGATCTTCTGTATTAGAGGATAAAGTTAATTATATAATTCTGTCTTTTTTCCTTTTTAACATTCAGCTCAGAGCTTAATTTTTTTCATTTGCATTCTCTGCATGTTTCAAAAAATATTAATTCTTTTTGTTAAATCTACTCATATACTTTACAAATTGTGGGATAAACTGCAGATCCAAGGGAGTAATCCCTGCCACCCAGAAACTGTTCCTCAAAAGTGTCTCCTATGTTTTTGCCCCTTACTGTAGGTTAGCCAGAGGCTGGTTACAGAGGAAATATTTTGAGGTAAAAAGTGCTTTCATTTTGTACAAACAGATTACATGGAAATTATAATGAAGACTTTGATCTCTAACTGTTACAGTGTGTTTGACACATATAAATGATAAACTTAAGTGTAAGGTTTCATTTGTACCTGCTCTTCAAATGGGTGCAAATTTGTTGTATCTCCTGACCCACATTTTAGAAAAAGCAATCTTTCTTCCAAGTTTCTCCTTCTAGGAATCCCCCAATGAATCCTTACATGTTCCTCAACTAATCATGGTAGTCATTTATTATTCTACCATCTCTGCTCAAACTCTAAATGCCACAGTACCATCTTAGCTTATAATTCACTTCTCCAGGCTGCAGACTCTTCCTTTACTAAGAATGAGTCTTGTCACCTTGACCAAGTTTTCAAAAGCATAGGCTCATTTATAAATTACTGGTGAATAATGGAAGGGCACCTCTAGATTTATATGTACTGTCCAAACAATGGAAAATAGAACAAATGATAATAGCTAGAGAAGTTAATGTAAAATTCCACATTATTATTTGGCAGCATTCTTATTGTCATTGTTACTTATAGATTCCAATATTCATCTTAATAGAGATGTAAAATAGCTTGATTCTTTCTTTCCTTATACATCCTTCTCTGGTTATGTGACGATTGTGGGAATTCCCAGTTTCTGCAAAGTGTGTAGATCTGTTACTCTGATGGGTTAGTATCCTTTACTTAAGTTGAAACATAATTTATATATCAAATTATTTTAGGTGTATGACATATCAATTTAAACTTTGTACATATTGCAAAATATTCATCATCATCAGTTTTGCTTACATCTATCATCATAGTTACATTTTTTTCCCTGTAATGGAAGCTACTAAGATCTATTTTCATTGCAACATTCTCATAAGCAACTTAACTATAGTTAACTTTAACTATAGGTCACCATGTCATACATTACATCCATATGAATTATTTATTACCGGAAATTTATATCTTTAGACCTACTTTACTCGTTTCTCTCACCTTCTACCCCTCAATTCATCACTGGCAATCACCTTTTTTGTTCTCTTTCTATGATTTTTTGTTGTTTATTTTTAAATTACACATATAAGAAAAATCATAGGGTATATATTTTTAAGTCTCTATATGTCTTAATTTCACTTAGCTTAATTCCCTCAAGTTTTATCCATTTTGTTGCAAATGGAAACCTTTTACTTTTTATAGTTGAGTAATGCTTCATCATACCTATGTGTATTTTATATATATATATATACACACACACACATAACATATATCTCACATCTTCTTTATCCATTCATCCTTGATGTATGATTAGATTGCTTACATATCTTGACTATTATAACGAATTCTGCACACAGGTTCCTTTTTCTGTACATCCTCATTAACATTTATTGTATTTTGATCACAACTATTCTAATGAGTACAAATGTGTACTCATGAGTTCGATTTGCATATCCTTGATGATCAGTGATACGGAATATCTATTTATATACCTATTGGCCATGAATAATGTGTTTAATGGGAAGAACATGAATCTGGAGTTCAAGAACATTCTGGAACTGTAACTTCTCTCAGTGACATTGGGCAAGACAACTATTGTATTACAGTGTCTTCACCTATTTGAAGAGGATGGTGTGTTTTGTGTCCTTACAGAGTAAAACAAAATAAATCAAATTCGGATGCTGGGTCACTCTTCTTTCTGATGTACCTCTTGTGGGAAAACCAGTGTACTGGAAAATAGTGTTTTCCAGTACCTGTCTGTAAATGGGAAATAGAGAAAGAGGAATGCAGGACTGTATTTATGGGTCAGTAGAAAGGAACTGAGATTGGAGCCTCCATGAATAGAGTTTCCTATAAATATCTAAAAAAAAAAGGAGAATGATATGACAACTTTTCCAGGTTGAAATTTTAAAAAAGTGAAGAAGCATTTACATTAATGGATAAGAAAAAAAATCAGAGTATTCCCAGACCCAAAAAACAACCTACCAAGTCATATCAAATAACATATAAAACCTAAAATGACATACATACATATATGTAGGAATAATGTAATAAATAGTGTGTATAAGTGGAAATAATGTTTGCACAGTGCTTTTTCACTTACCATGTTGGGAGGTTGGCTAGTACACTGGAAGGTTGAGAGATGGTGATGATGAAGTGTTGAGTTGTGTTGCAGAAGATCAGAGTGGTGAGAAGTATGGGAAACTGCAAGGGAGGAGAGTATATATATATATATATATAATCACTATAGAGTCTCTGAAGGCAGGCAAAGGGAGCCATTTACTGCTGTACCCTCTTCTCTATCTGCTTGCCTGTTTTTTGGGGAAGATTGTAGTGCATATGGCCTCATCACCACAAAGCAAACATGGACTCAATTTTCACTTTTCATATTTTGCTGCAAAAGTAAAAATACTCTTCCTATAAGTTTTGGCATGTAAAAATAGTTCTTAATGAAGGCCTTTTGTGAAAGTTAAGAGGTGTGATACAAACTTTTGAAAAATGGGGGCCCAGGGGAGCCAGTGTTTGAGAAATGACTCTAAAGATAAGGATTTCCAGTACCAGGGAATTCTTTTAGGAGATGTACCCCTTCCTGCATACTGGATGCTGGAAATAAGCAGCCATGGTCTCAAACTATAGTCCATGGGCAAATTTTCACTAGTCCAAATGTCTCATAAAATAATTTTGTAAAATTTGTGTGGCATTTAATGATGACTTGGTAAATTAACAAGTATAAATTATTTTAAGATTGCTTATTCCAAGAACAGTCACACAATTTCCATGCGAGCATTTGCATTTAATTTCATAAATTCTATTTTTACTTGGTGAAATTCAAATGACTTTAGAGAGTTTTGTACAACTAATAAAAATATCACATAGAGAAATACACTAGAAGAACTGAACTATTGGCAGGCACAAGGAGCTATATGTACATCAAACTCAAAACAAGACACTCTGGAAGAGGCACTCTGAAACCATGTAGATGCCCCCTATATAGCCAGCCTTGAACTACCCAAAACGCCAACTCATCAATGGTAAGCATGGCCAGGCATATGAAATGAGACCTACTGGCAGTCAGGGTTTATTTAATGAAAATTTTAGTAATGCTGCAATCATAACCTTCTTTTCAAGTAAGCAAGACAGCATTACAAAGTTATCAAATGACACTTAATTAAAATTGACACTTGAAGATTGCTTGTTGGCAGCATTTTGAAAACATGTGAAGTCTATTTATTGTGAACCAGCAAGCAAAGCCTTGAAGTAATTAATAACACACTTATGCTTAGAGGCATTATCTGAATTGCTGAAGCCAAAATACATGCAAAAAATGCATGAAATACAGAACATGACCTGAGGCTCATCTTTCTTTTATTAAAACCCATCTTTACAAGCTAATTTCAATAGAACAAAAATCTTTACCACAATGAATTAATGTTTTTAAGTTAAAAATAATGTATTTTATAATTTAATTATTAAATGCTTTAAATATATGTGTTTCAGGTTTCATGATTTTAGAACTTGCAGTTACTTTTATATACAGTCACATTTTATGACAATTGTATAAAAAATAAGTCAGTACTGGAGATGCACAGGATTATCTTTTCCCTTTAATGCCTGTACCTCATTCAAATTTGGGAGACTGTTACAGGGTTTAAGAACAGAGTTCAAAATCAGAAAAACTTAGCATCAAATGTAAGTCCCAGCACTCAGAAATGAGTCTGCTGTGTAACTGAATTGTACTTCATTTTCCTGATTTGCTAAAGGGTAGGGTGTATAATAATAAAAATACTGACATTATGAGGTTACTGTGAGTAATAAATGACATAAAGGTCTGAGGGACTCAGACAAGAGACTAGGGCAGAGCCAGTCCAAAAGATAAGAGTCTTGGTAGCTGTAGTTGTCAGGAGCCATCATTGTCAACTGGAGTAATGTTTTAAGACTTGCTGGGCTGGAGCAGACTCAGTCACTCCCAGGGGAGCAGCATTCACCAAATTAACGGTCAGCCACTACCACCATCTCTGGAAGTAGCAGATCATGTCAGTCTGGTGAGACCTTGTTGTCAGAGGGTACATCCCTTTCTAACAGCCTATAGCACAGTCATCTTTGAAGAAAGTTATGGTTCAGTTCCAGTTGTCTCTTCACTGCTTCCAGAACTTTCTTGCTGTGTTCTGACTGCCTTCCCCATGCTCTCACTGTCATCCTTGCATCTAGCCCTTTGGATAGTTTTGACTTTTAATTTTCCTCACATTACATCTGTGATGGCCATTCAACAACATCCTGGCCTCATCTACTCTGTTGCTGGGACCCCTATGGTTGCCATTGCCTCTGGGCTTCCCCAGATTCCAATAAGGGAAACCAGAGATTTGCTGTGGGAATGAGATGACTGATGGGAAGATTCACAGTGTAAATTATCTACTTCCATTGTTCCCCTCCTTCAGTGCCTGAGGGTTTGTTGAAGCATATGAGTCAAAGAACTAACAGAAATTCTGAACAGATTGCCCAGTGGGGTTTCCTCAATCCTGGCTCCCCTACAGTTGTTAAATCACAAGATTTTCAGATTGGGTCCTTACTTTTCAGACATATTTCTAGCAAAGCAGGGGTAAGAGGTGGACACCAATGGGTAAAGCTGACCTGGAGAAAAAAAGAGACAGAAACCAGTAAGGAGAGTGGAGGAAAATGAAAAGGCAGGCTGTTTCAATCTTGCAGACCACACAGAATGTTCACTATGTGATGATTTTTTAAAAAAACATTTGCAAAAATTGCTGAACTCCCACAGAAAGCCAACCTGATTCCTTCTTACAGGATTTGCAGCAAGATTTGCTGATCCAGACACCTGGTTAGAATCACATTATCATGTCAAACACATATCTGGCTCTTCCCAAACCCACAAACCCCTCTGGACAGTTTTTTCTCTCCTTCCTCTTTTTCCTAGAGCATCTCAAAGACATTCTGTGATCCCAGAGAGTATGAATTATTCACTATATATAGCATCAGCTTTCAAAGTATACTTTTTAAAAAGTAAAACTGCCTAAACCACCCGAAGCTTTGACTTCACCTTCATTTTCATTAACTGGACCGCATCTTAGGGTCATTATCTACCTTTCTTCCCGGCCATTTTGCATTTTGCTGTCGATTTGGTTTCCTTTCTCACCTCCTTCTACATCAATAATGTAACGCAATCTCATTTTACCTTGCCTGAGGCACAGTCCAGTCGAGGGTGTGGTTTATACATTAGTCAAGTTCCATGTACATGCCATTCTTTTCATTTCCAAGGCCTTTACGATCACAAGTAGAAGGATGTAACATCCCTTCCACAGTTGTCCCTCCGGCTGCACACACTGACAGAGTTACTGACCTACAGCATTTCTTTAACATTTACTAAGGTTTAGGAAGCACCCACAGCTTAGGTTTGCACTGAGGCACTGCCAATAATAGATGCATGCCATTTGGCCAACTGTGTAACACTCTGAGCTTCAGTTTCCTCATCTACAAGAGACTAAGTCTCCAGCAGCATGGCAGAAGAGCGCCGTTGCGGGTTCAGTCTCTGGAGTAGAAATAAGGATATAAGACGTGGTGCAGGAGACATCCCAAATCAGTGACAGTCATTTATTTATGATGTGTACTGGGTTAATGACATCTTAGCCAGCTGCTGTTGCAGGTACAGGTGTGAGAGCTCAGGATCTGCTGTTCATCAGCTTTGAGTTCAAATCCTTTTTGATCACTTGACCATGTGGTTTTGGGCAATTTTTTAATCTGTGAGTCATTTCATCTCGCCAAGCTTATTTCCTCATGTGTGAAATGGAGACTATAAAAGTGCCAACCCAGTTGTTTTTTTAGATGATTAAGTAAGATATTGGATATAAAGTATTTAGTCCAGAGCTTGACACTGGATAAATACTTGCTTTTAAACTGCAACTTATATGCATGCATTAAGTCTGGCCATTCTGTCCTTTCTCCATAGTTATAGAGAAAGGTTGAAAAATGTGTGAAGGGGAAGAGGGAGAAGGCCATAAGCAAAATGATTTGCTATTTTCCAGAAAAAAACCTTTATATTTATTTTCATTTTCATATGAAGAATTCAATACATAAAAAGTAATAAATATAGCATATGTGAGCTATGAATCAGAATACTAAAATCCCATGAAAACACAATAAAGAATGAAAGCTAAAGAAACTTAATTTCAATGTGTTCTCCTGATTCCATTTCTTGCCTTCCCTCAGAGGTAAACAGTGCTTTTGTTTTCATTTTCTTTCTTTTCTTCATAATGTTACCCCATATGTATGGATCTCTAAACACATTATTTACTTTTGCTTTCTTTTGGGCTTTATGAAAATGTTATGTAGCCCAGTTTGTATGAAACTTGCTTTTCTCATTAAGCACTTCTTTATATATTTATGTTGTGTGTGACCACTGTTCTTCCATTTTAATTGCTGCATAGTATTCCATTATCTGCAAACAAATTAAATGTTAGTCTCTTGTCAGTGGGTATTTGATAGTTTCTAGGGTATCTTTTTTCCTGTTATGGACATATGGCCTTGGATATAAACATTGCCATTTGTGTTTTCTGTGATTCTTCAAGTTATGGCATCCACTAACCATATTCATTATTAAGTACTTGAAAGATGGCTATCTGACCACTTGACATGTACTCTAAGTATAAAAAAAAAAATACACACTAGATTTAAAAGATTACAAATAATATAAAACACTGAATAAATATTTTTAAGATACTGATTTTATATTGAATTAATGCTTTGGAAATATTGCATGAGATATCAGATATTAAATCTGTTATTAAGAGTAAGTTCACTTTTTCAAAAATTATTTTTAACATATATTTTGGAAAAATATAATTTATGTATATGACAAATTAAATTTCTATTGAACTTGCATTAGAAAATTTACCCTTACTAAGTCAGAGTAAGAGTATTCTTGGGAGTGAAATTTCTGAGTCATGGGATTATATTCATTGATTTTGCAAGATGATGTCAATTATACCTCCAGTTGGTTGTATTAATTTGAATTTCCATTAATTCATAATCCTCATTGCTCTACATTCTTGTCATAATTGGTATGATTGGGTTTAAAATTTTTGACATACTACTGTTTGTAATTGTGGATCATTGTCTTATTTTGTAATTCTCTGATTACTATTTAGAATAAATATATTCACCAGTAACTAGAAAAGTTAGTTACTTGCTCTTCTCCTTCTGGAAAATATTTGTTAGTATCTTTTGACAATTTTTACGTAGAGTTGTTTTCCTTTTTCTTATTGGTTTTTGAAGTTTTTAAAACTATAATTCATGTTCTCATAAGTCATGTCTTACATTTGTATTTTCTCTTTGGAATCTTTTTGTGACCAAAAGTTCTTAATTTTAATATATTCATTGAATTTTTTTACATAAAGCAAAATTCTTTTCTGTTATGGTCAGTCTACAAAATATTTTTTGGTGTTAGTTTACTCTGAAATCACAGAAATATATTTGAACATTTTGACTTTTATAATTAAATTTTAAGTTCACTAGAAAGTGATTTATATGTGTTGTGACTTTACAAATAAGATTTCAGTTCTTCCATATGGATAAGCAATATTCCTAGCATCACTGTTAAGTATCCTATACATTCCCTGATACGAAGTTACCATCCATCAGTAGAGAAAATTGCATACACATAACTGTTTTTGGACTCTCTTTTTTTGTTTTATCTATTTGTTTATCAATGAGCTAGACCTCATCATGGTATTTATTACAGCTTTATGACAAAGCTCTTTCTCAGACAAACAAGACTCCCCTTCCAAAAGAACACTGACTTCTCCAAGTCTTTGGTCTATCAAGTAGATGTTAGAATCAGCTTGATGAATTTCTTATAAACATAAGATTTTGGAGAAACTACGTTTAAATGATAGGTCAATTTAGAAAAAACTTATATATGCTCACAGCATTAAGTTTTCCAATCTAAGAACATTTTCATATCACTAACCTCAAATACCATTTTTTGTTTTTTAATTCAAATTTTTTAAAATTTTCTAAACAAATGAGTGATTTGCACATCATCTTATTAATTGTATTCCTAGGTTAAGTGTTATTAGTATATAGAATATTTTTTAAAGCTGTATTTTCTAAATATTTTTGTTGTATCAAAATGCAAATAACTTTATATCAAGTTTTATATATCAGAACTATTATAAATACTAACATTTTGTTTTTAGATTTTTTGGTTTTTATTGTAGACAGTTATTTAGTTCTTGAACAATATGAACTGTGTCTTCTATGCCAACATTCATACATTCATGCATTTTACTTTTTATTCTTACTACAAGCAATACAATGTTTAATACAATACTTGTTTGACTCTATTTAGTGAGTTTTCTTAACTTTTAATTTTCAAAAGATAATCCCACTATGTGACTATTCAGTGAATCATGGCTGTTGATTTTTTGGGTGTATTCCCTTAGTTAGATTAATAAATATTCAGAATTTTGCTAGCTTCTTCTATTCTATTCTTCTATTTGTTTTTACAAATTGATGTGAATATTATTAAACGTGTTTTTGTACTTTTTATATGATCGTTTGATTTTCCTCTTATTGTTAATATGATTAATACCATAATAGATTTTTCTAATGCTATATTAGTCATTTAGCCCTGTGATAGATCAAATTTGATTGTTATGTATGCCATTTTCAAACAGTGCTATATATAATTTGTTGATGTATTTAAGATTTTTGTCTATATTCAGTCTCTATACTGTTTGACCTACCAATTGTATATGATGCATTTGGTCACTTTGATTTTCTTCCTGCATATTTGATCACTACACAATTAGCATTTTTAATTCCTCCTTAACTATCTAATTCTAGTTGGGAGTTAACCATGAAACTCAATCCTTGCACATTTCCCCTTTTCTATCTATAATCTTTTGAAGATTTCACCCAATCTCACGATTTAAAGAACCATCCATGTGCTGATGCCTGATGATTAGCTCTCATTCATACTTGCTGAATAGGATTCCATGCTCTGAATTCGACTCATCTATCCAGTAGCCTATATGACTTCTCCTAAACCAAGCTTTTGCTCCATCCAAGGTTCACTCCTTTCAGAAAAGGGCAATTCTATTCTTTGCATGATTTAGACCAACAAATGATCTTGGAATCTCACTTGCCTCTAACATTCTTTGTCCAATCTTTCAGTTTATCTCCCATGGCTTTACCTCACAATAATACAGATTTGGACCATTTCTCTTACTCTGACTACAGCCATCAAATTCCAAGATACCGTGCTTCTCAGTTACTGTAGTAGCTCCCCTCTTGCTTTCTTGCATCTGTTTTACCCCATAGCAGAACAACAGGCTGGCATACTTCAGTGTAAGTAAGATCAGATCCTATCCCATCTGCCTGGTATGCTTTCATGCTAGGTATCACATTGCTCATCACTTCCTTCTGGTCTTTATTAACATGTTTCTTTTGGGGTAAAGTTTTTCATGGCCTACCTATCTAAAGCTAGTTCCCCCTTTTTGACTTATTTCAATTATTTTAATTTATCATTATCTAATATACTATATAATTAATGCATGACTTCCTCAAGAAAATATAAGGTTCATGAGGTAGTGATCTTTCTCAATGTTTGGATGCCATGCATGCTGGCAAATACATTGTTAGGTATAGTATTTTTCACACTTTCATTGTTGAAGTTGTTAACAGTAATATTTAAATCTCTTTTATGATTATTGATTTTTGGTCCTCTTCATCTGTAAATTACTTAAAGAGGTTTCAATAACTGTAACAGATGCCAGTGTTCCCTCATATTTCTTTCTGTTTGTGTTTTAAAGTTCTGGGGCATCTTAGGGGAAGAAACATTGACAATCTCCTAGAAAAATTAGCTTTCTTTTCACTGTGGTAAAGTCTTCAATATGGTGCTGGCTCTCTCTCTCTCTCTCTCTCTCTCACTCTCTCTCTCTCTCTCTTTGTTATATAGTGTAGATTTTTCACTGGTATGATGTCAATATACCATATATCTTTGTATATTTGGTTAATATTTGCCTAATATGTCATTGTTTCTTTTTATCCTCAATATTTCTTTGTCTTTATATGGTTTTATCTTTATGAGGATTGTTTCATCTAAAGAGCATAAATTGCTTGACATTTTGTAATCAGGTCTGGTCATTAATGCTATTTACTTGAAAAGTCCAGTCCTTTTTCATTTTCTATAATTTCTTAAATATTTTTACTATTTTCAAACTTTCTATTTATTCCTCTCAGTATGTAAGATTTCCCTTTTGAATGGTTGAGTTTTTTTCTCCCCAATTCTGTTATCTACCCTTTTCAGACCTTTTTTTGAAACTAGAGAGCTTATTTCTATTGGCCATTTTTGAAATTGCAATATCCATTCTTTATATATATATAAGTTCAAAATTAATTGATTTTTACTCACTTTCAAATATATAAAAACACTATGATAGCTTTCTATATTTCATGAGATTTTTTTAGAAAAAAAATACGTGAACTGTATGATGGATGTGAAGGGATAGAAAACTCCCTTTCTTTCTTTCCTTAGAATTTATCATCATCTGATTATATTTACTTATTGATAGATTTTCTATACAAGCAAATTTTTCAGGGATAAGCATTTTTGGCTATTAGTTCACTCCTGTATACTCAGTAGCACAAATAATTCCTACTTTTGTAAGTGCTAGCCAACAGTGTTAAATGAATGCATGATTTAATTGCCAACACAGGTCTAATCATGTTGCTTAGCTTTTTAATGTTATAATATGCTTAAAACTTACTTTTTGTATTTTAATAAGAATTATTAAAATTAAGAATATGTAGGAACACTCTTACATTGCTGGTAGGAATGTAAACTTCTTCAGTCACTATGGAAAGCAGTGTGGAGTACCCTCACACTAATGAAAATGGAACTACCATTTGACCCAGCAATCGCTCTTTTGGAAATCTACCCAAAGGAGACCTCAATACTTATACAGAGGGACACCTGTACTCAAATGTTTATTGCAGCACTATTTATAATTGCAAGGACATGGAAACAACCCAAATGTCCCAAAACAGATGAATGGATAAAAAAGATGTGGTATATATACACAATGGAATATTATTCATCAATTAAAAATGACAAACCTGATGAATTTGAGATAACATGGATGTACCTAGAAGAAATCATATTAGCAGAAACAAGTTAGGGGAAAAAAGACAGAATCCAAATGGTTTCACTAATATATGGGACATAGGAAAAACAAAGAGAAGGCCAGGAGGAAAAGTCAAAGCAAGCTAATAACCAAACTAAAGTACACAGTTTGGGGGTGGAGGATGAATGGGAGTGGTCAGGGAGGGGAGGTGGAAGGTGAACCCAGGGAATATAAAAATGTAATATATATATATATATATATATATATACACACGTTATTTTTAAAAATAAAAATTAAGAATATGTTTTAGCTGAGCGTGATGGCACACGCCTGTTGTCCAAGCACTGGGAGGCAAGAAGCTTGGGATCACTTGAGTTCACAGGTTCGAGATTACCGTGGGCAACATAGCAAGACCTGGTCTTGAAAAAGGAGACAGGTATTGTGGCGGGTGCCTGTCATCCCAGCTACCTGGGAGGCTGAGGCTGGGGATCACTTGAGTTCGCGGTACCTCAGGTAACTTGAGTCTGCAGTACCCTGGGCAACATAGAAAGACCTAGTCTCCAAAAAAGAAAAGAATATATCTAAACTAAAATGTAGTTAATATTTAAAATTTATTATTTAATTATTTTTACTATAAGAACTGTCTGCTTACTTTAATCCACCTATTTAACATTTTCTTTATCCACTATATTATATATACTGTATTTTCTATATATACATACCCACTATACATATATATACATATATGTGTATACATATATATATATATACACACTTAGCATCATTTTTCTTTTGTACTAAATAAAATTGTTTATATCCTAGTGTAGATGTGTAGGTGATAAACTCTTTTTTGCTTATGTGATATTTGGGGGTGATTTTATGACGTCTTAGACTTAAGTGTTGAAGTCTTTCATAAATTCTGGGAAAAACTCAGACATTATCTCTGAGTATTACCCACTTCCTATTTCTCTTCTATTTCTTTCTGTCACAGTATTTAGATGTATGTCGCTCCATTCCCCATGTTCTTGACTTCTTTTTCCTATTTCAATCTCCCTATTTCTCTCTGAAGCATTCTTTTCAGTTTCATCACATCTACTTTCACTTACTTAATGTCTCTATAACATGTCTCATTTAATGTTTAACGCTTCCATTGCATTTTTTTATATCAGGAATATTTTTTTCCAATCTAAAAGTCCTGTTTGGGCCTTATCAAATCATTTGTTAATTTTGGTAGTATCCTGCTGTTTACTCTTATTTATGTTTCATCTTTGATTTCTTAAACATGAAATCTTTGTGTGTCTGCTTTCTTTCATTTGTCTTTCCATTGGATCTCTCTCTGTTTAAGACTGCAAGAGGTCTATGCTGAGGAGTGTTTCTCCTGAGATATGTGCCTTTCATCCTCTAGGTGTCTAGGTGAACAGCTACACAACTAGGTTTGCTCTGAATTAATATTTTCAGGTTGTAGTTGCTTCAATGGACAAAAATGTATAAATTCAAATCCAAATTCTTACGGATCTCAGGGGATCCAGAGCCAAGGACAAAAGACATCTTCTTTGTCTGGGTAAGTTTTCTCCCGGTTCACCACACACACCTCTTCCTGAGCCCTTGCTTTATCCAGGTATCTGAATTTCCAGTCCCCTATTCTGTGTATATACAGGCTTTATGAACCTTCCCCCTCATCCACAACATCATGTTGTGGCCAGAATGGATCCCCAAATGTGTCTTGGTTTTGCGAAAGCTTTTCTCCAGACTCATTTCCCATATTTTTCTTGAACATAGTAGAATTAATTACTTCATCTCAGTTTGTTCATTAGTTTATAAAAATGTGTTACAAGTATGTTGGCTAACATTTTTCAATTTGTCACTAGCATGTTGCAGGCTTTCTAATCTGCTGTACGGATAAAAATCAAATAGTGAAACAATCTTGATTGAATGTCTTTCCTGAGAACTGGTGTGATCTAGTAAGACAGTGGAAGAGCAGGATGAACTGCCTTGTCCATTGCTCTGTGATCATAAAGGCATGGAAACCAGACAGGATTGCTTAGCATCTTTCCCTCAGTCTCTTCAGTGCCTTCAATCACTACTCTCTATTCAATTTATAGACCACAAGAAATCTCAGTGCCTGTACCATGTACCCCTCTGTTGTGGCTCAGCATGGGATATGTTGTAGCATCTGCAGTTAAGCAATGGTCCTTACAATTCTTGTTGATTCCGTACTTACTATATTGTTATGTTATAGCAGTCAATAAGATGGGAGACCAACAGAGATGGTTGTTTAATGCCTCCGTTTCAGGAGCTATGCCATTTGCTTTGTTATACCTCACCTGTATATGGCTTCATTCATCCATGCAGAATTAATTCTGATGGGAGGGGACCTTGAGCATTAAAAATGTGTTGCAAGAGACAGATTTGATTTTTCTACAAATGTCTGTTCAAAAATGCCCCCCCCCTTCCTCTAGCTTACCACTAGAAGAAGATTCCTTATAGGCAGGGATTTAGCAAAGTTTTAGGTAAGCACTTCCATTATGGTCAATACATCCCTTCTGTCTGGGGTCCAGGTTGATGAGGCGATTAGAATGAGGTCAATACTAATCATTCATCACAAAAGTGGTCAAGAAACCATGAAAAATGAACAGAAAGTATTCTGGATTTAAAGTCATGGATGGAGACAGGGGAGAAACCAAGCTACTAAGTTTTTGATATCTGAGACTTGATTTCAAGAGCAAATGTTCATGGTAAAGCCAGAATCATTAGAAAATAAAGACAAATAAAAAGTTAGCTTAGTCCTGAGCCTGTTACTATAGAAAGAAATTGAACTGTACTTTATTTACTGAGCTCCTCAAAAATCAGCTCCAACTCTCTTGATCTTGGGATATTTAAGTTTATAACTGAAAAGAGGTTTACAACTGAAAAGAGGTGAAAAATAAAGGGGTATTAACTTTTAGGCAGACAGTCCTGTCACTTGATGTAGAATTTACTGGAACATGGAGAAACTGAAAAGATTTCTTTTGTTAATTTTTGTTAATTTTTATTTTTTATTGATTTGTCACAATTGTGCATTAATTGATCCCTCCTCCTCCCTCCATATCCCCTATTTTGTTAATTTTAATTTCTCTCATTGTATTTTAAAATTTATCTGAGTCTCTTGGAATGTGTTTTCTTCTTCATGATTTTGATTCCTTTCATTTCTGTAATTATTTTAAGTATTTATCTATAGTCTATATATTTGGTACATTGGCTATTTGAAGTTTGGGGAAGGATATAATCTGCTGGTTTTGATGATTTCTTCATGGTAGATTGTTCACTCATTTAGTCTCTATTTTGGCAATTGGAGTTCGATTTAGAGAATATTTATTTGTAGAAATCCTGTGGGACAGAAGTTGAAAATTTATTCTTTCAGGGTAGTTTATAATGTGTTCACTTTTACCTAAGACACATTATTATTCTAAAACTAA
>PVHY01026397.1:0-17276 GCA_004024945.1 Uropsilus gracilis
GCTCCCCCTCTCCCTCTTGGAAGTGATATCCCTCTACCCCCTCCACCACCCCCTCTGCTTCCTGGATCAGATCCTTCACTCCCCCCACAAGTTGGTAGCAGCACTTTTCCAGCACAAATGTGTGGATTTCTTCCTCCTCCATTACCAACTGGCTTGTTTGGATTTGGGATGAACCAGGACAAAGGGAGTAGAAAGCAGCCTATAGAGCCTTGTCGCCCAATGAAGCCCCTCTATTGGACAAGAATTCAGCTACATAGTAAAAGGTAACATGAATGAGAGCTCATCTTTGCAATTTGTTGATATGAGAAAATATTTTCCATTAAAAGTTTAATGTTCTTTAAATATTACTCTAAAACTGGTCTATAGATTTTTTACAACAAAATTTAGTGAATTATATTGTAATTTAAAATTATAGGTTTTCTCCAGAGGCATGAAAGGCATAAAACAACAAATATGAATAGGCATATAAGATTTGCATATATAGATCTATATAGTAATTTATTGATCTTTTAAAGATAGAGGTATATATTTCTAACATATATGCTCTATATCCAAGCTATTGACCTTACTGATATTCTTGGCTGAATAAATGGAAACTGCATTTATGTTTCTTCAAGAAAATGAGAGCAAATAGATAAGTAGAGACATTAGTAGCCAAATTATTTTCTATATGAAAATCTACTCTTTGTGTTTACTATTTGAATTTCCACTTATGACAGCTTATAAAGCATGTCAAATCCTTAAATAATCTGATTCTTGAAGATATATGTTTCACATCATTTTCATTTTATTACCCCATTTTATATGCAGAGATTTTTCTTTTCAGAAATGTGCTATGCAAAAATATGTTTATACCATATGTGTGAAATAATTTTGTTTTGAAAATTTCATGACACAGTGTAGATGATTGGCAATATAGTATGATGTCACAGAATCTTAGTTGGGAATTATATTTGTGAAAGAATACTTCCCATCAGGTATGTTGATGGCATTTTACTTCTCCATGCATGGTCTGGAGGAGGCTACATTTCCTGATACCTGAGAGAGTTCTCTGATAGATGGCTATGGAATGTGTAGATAGGAGAAAGAAAACATGCATTTAAGAATTTCATTGACTTTCTTTATTTTAGCATGCTCATTCTTTGAATCGTTTTTGTGTACTTTTTTGTGTACTGTGAAATCTAATTTATATATGATATATGCCAGTTTCATTTTCATTTTTGATATGAATTTCATCTTTACTGAGTTATATTGGAAGAATCTCCATTTTTGAATATTTCTAACTTTTCACTTTCCTTATAGTTCTCATGTCACGTATTACTAATGCAGCATTTTAAACTGTGCCCCAAACTAAATCAATACAAGTTATGAAATTGTTTTGCTTTATATTTATCATATTTTTTTATATTTATCCTTTTGAAGAGTCATCCGAATAAATAGTCTTTGAGAAATTAAAATGATAATGGGTGATGGGAGTAGTAGGGAGATGCAGGATACCATCTTGGATCATAAATTTATTTTTGACTCATGAATAATCTACATAGATAAGTCAAATTGTAATTGTGAGCTAGCAAACTTTCCTGCCTCATAGCTCCTAGCAAGAGGTTTACAAAAATGTTTTGACACATTTGATTGACTTATAGCTGAAAATTCCTGGAAATTATTATTTCTAGGCAAAGATTTAATTATGTATTGCTGTTTTTTAAA
This sequence comes from Uropsilus gracilis, assembly GCA_004024945.1. Lineage (NCBI taxonomy): Eukaryota > Metazoa > Chordata > Mammalia > Eulipotyphla > Talpidae > Uropsilus > Uropsilus gracilis. The sequence goes on from PVHY01026397.1 coordinate 1,708, forward strand.
TATTCTTATGTTTGCTAAAATAAATGGTTGTATTAATGCAAAGACTCTTCTTCCCTACATTATCTCTTCACCTGTTTCTCTTTGCCTTTTCCTCCATGCATATTTTCTGGTTTTCTCTTATTATTTTTCTCTTTTCTGCCTTCTTTTCCTTTTCTTCTTCCTTTCTGTTTATGATTACCATGATGTCTTGTAGTTTGACTTTATGATCTTTTCATTGGTCTTTTGTTTAGTTTGAGAGACTCCAGTACCTCACTTATTTGGGAAAAAATTGAAGAGCCATCTATAGATTATCATGAATTTGAGGAATTATTTTCTAAAACTGCTGTAAAAGAAAGGAAGAAACCTATTTCTGACACCATCACAAAGACCAAGGCCAAGCAAGTAAGTACTTGTGTGTTTCCTAAATTAGATGATGAAAAGGCTTAAGTGTGAAAAGGCTTAAGTGTGAAAAAAAATCTTTGAAATGTTTTGGGGTGGCTATAAAACTCTATAGTTCTTAAAAGATAGTGTTAGCATTTTAGGACCTATGTTTAAATAAGGTATCCCACATAGAACATGTAATCATCTCTAACACATGATAATGTTCAATATTATGTATATCTTCAGATTACATATTAATGAAATTTTAGCAATCATTTGTTTTCAGAATTAACGACTAGAATTAATTCTCACTTGGTTGAAGTCTACGTATGGGTGGAAATAAGAAGCTAGGGTGGGCAAAGAAAAAGAAATGAGCAGGAAGTCCAGTACTTAGTAACTGACAATGTATTCAATATTTTGTTTGATTATAACTGAAGTGAGTGTAGAAACCAACTAATAACTGAAGTGAGTGTAGAAAACAACTAAACAGTTGCTGTACTTGAAGTATGGAAGGAAGTCTTATGTTTTGTTCTTACATATTCATTCTGTTAGGTCCTTTGATCTTTTCTGTGACAACTGAATCATAAAAAAAGTACATTTAGAGAAAATCATTTCCAAGCAGTTTATCAATTTATGAACACAATGAAATTGATCAGGACATGATAGTGTCATAAATTTCTCTGGGGTATCATACAAAAAGTACAGTAATTCCTATAAGTTCCAGATAAAAGTTGTGCTTTTGACAGAGATACTTCACCTGAAAATGGGGAGAGGTTTCATTTGTTAAGTTAAAAAAGTACATGGCATCAAGAGAATGCTGATGAAAAGCTCAATCTTAATGGACAGTGAAAGAGAGAAATGGGACCCCAAATTCTTAGGTTTATTCTAATCCATTCTCCATAGATGAGCAGCAACTAATGGATGATTCTTTGAATTTTTACCTCTAACCAGATGTATTACCTAAAGTTGCTTGCATTGTTATTGATTTCAAAGCAGAAAACTCCCATCAGGTGGATATTGCTAAATGCAGTCAGACTCCACTAGCTGAGTGGTTATGCAGCTTCACCACAGGCATTTAATCTGGAATGATTTAAGCACAAACACTATGCTGAATCTTTTAGGGGCTTTTATTGTATTTCAACTGGTTCTGATGATACAAGATCAGTGAATATGGAAAATTGGACAGTAACTTGCACATTATAGGCATTGATTAAAGTCCTTCTGATTAAAGGAGAACTTTGAAAATGTCAGTTTGAAAATATCATGCTCTATAAAGATTAAAAAACAGAAAAACATTCTTCTTATAATAATACAAAAAAAGTGGCAGTGTTTACCATAATGATAAATAGAAAACTACATTTTCTCTAGTAGAGGTAGATATTAAATACAATCTTTATAATATATTTGTGTATAGAAAACTTATATTGAGATATATTTATTCTTGTCATTGTATCAGAGATAGAAAAGCTGTCTGACACAGGATACAAGTTGAAAGTACAGACATGAAGGAGAATGTCCCAGTCAGGATAATTGTTTGATGAGTGGATGAATTGTTTGATGAGTGGACTCATCATGATGCAGATATGTCTCTTGTCCATGAATAATATTCTCACAAACAAAGCAACTCTTTTCACTTCCCATTATCATTTATTTCTGCTTTGTGAACTCAGATAAGGAAAATTCTTTAAATGCTCGCCAACACAATAGGACTTCATTATTTATTTGAAATTGTACGATATTATTAACTTACTGAAATATGATTTCGAAATCATTAGAATTTCAGAATCAACGGGCTAATATATTTGCATGAAATGTTTGCATATGAATGATGTCTGTTCATTTAACATAGTTTCAGCAGAAGTCATCTCACTATAGCCTTCATGTGTTTCACAAACAGTGGGTAAAGGAATTTATCAGTGTTGCAATTTATATTCAGTTGATGATACTACTCTTGGTTTTCAGCTTCAGAGTTTATGGAGCAGTGTTCTTCTATTCTAATAAACTTTTCAATATTTTCTTGGCCTAGATTGTAGTTATAAACTTTGTTTTAGATCTGTGTTTAGATATAAATACTTTTTCCCTATATGCCAGAGAGAGTAAAAATCTGCTGTGTAGTGGTATGTTACAGAAGAAGCTAATTTAACTTTATTGTATTTGGAAGAAAAAATTATCCATTCAGTCTTCTTGAGACTTTTAAAATTTTATCCAAGGAAAATGTATTCATATAGTTCTCCTTTAAAATAAATATATATTGATTTTACATGCAGGTGTTTTGATACCTCTTAACTTTTTTTCAGTGAAATTAATGGTCTCACATGCTGTAGTCTTTGCATATGGAGTCATTTCAAGCAAATCTTATATACATTGGAAACTGAATGTTTTAAATATTAAAAATTATCCTTTAAATGTTAAAATTTATCAAATAATTTTCTTTGTTTTCTTAAATGTGAGATTGTGTCTTAATGTACTCATATTTAATTAGGTGATTGTACTTTTGTAGTCTTTTGGAAGAGACATTTTCAGTGCTCATTGCTGTTTGGCTTAGGGAGGAGTAGTGTTATTCTCTGTGTGTGGAGGCTAATATTAATGATTAAGATCTTGTATTTCTGAATATTTTTTTCCTTCAGAAACCTCAGACAAAACACATCATTCTGTTTCCATGGAAGTTATATATTTTTTCTCATGACTTCTTAGCTTATCTTTATTTTCAAATATTAAAGTAGGAATAGATAAACTATATAGGAGAAGCTATATAGGAACTTTCCATGAATGAATTTTCATTGATATTCTTATCAAAAGAATGTGATATTTCTATATTAGAATTAAATATTAATCTACTAACAATCCAGCAATAATAGTTCTTAAGGAATTAAGAGGAAATAGAACCATTTCATATGATGTTCATGTTCAAACATCCAAGCCCATACTTACTTGATCAGTTTTGGGAATGTTTTAGAGCTAGTTTAGCCTAACATTTAGCCTAATCTGCTTTGTACTTCAAAGTAATTAAGTGATTATTACTCTTGATAGTGACACTGAGTCACTTTATATTCTTCAGTTAAAATAAAGACTGTTTCAAGGTTATGAGCATGAAAATGAATGAATTTACTTTGAAGATTTTGATCAAAGGTTGCCTTTAAAAGCTATTTCTGGTTTATCCAGTGTAGTAAACACAGTAGTAGTAGCAGCAGTACCAGTAACAACATTAGTGATAATTATGAACATGTCAAAAATAAAATAATCATGGAACCAATGGGTAAAGAGCAGGTAAAGAATTTCACAGTCTTTGTTTTTGTCTTTTTTTTCCAGCACTGTACTTAGATTAATTAATATAGTCCATGTAATCTTATGAGGTAGACACCAAGTCCACAGTGGATTATACAGAAAGCTGAGCTGGAGAAGAATTAATGTTCCCAAGTTAGAGAAGAGTATGCTTGGGTTCAAACTTTACTCCTGTATTACTAGGGTCTGTTATTAATAATTAGATATGAAATGTGGATGTAAAATTTTTATGTAAGTATTAATATAGTATTTCACTTATATGGAGATTAAAATATTTTAAGCAAATATTTTTTGCATTGATGCTCATGTATAGTCAATATAAGTGATTCAATAAAAAGTTATGAAATTTTATGGGGATGCTTTTAAAATTTTTATATGTTCTAATAGATTTTGACAATTCATAAATTATGATGCTACCAAACATAATTATTTGCCCAACTAAGGAAACATTTATCTGAATGATATGTGCGTCAGACATAGTAATTTTCTGAAATTGGTAAAATCAAACACTCTTTGTTTCTATGGCACATAAATAGCAGTTGGGAGTGTACAGCCACTCTCTTTAAATCTCACCAAATGTTAAGTGATGATACTTTGTATTTACCATGACAGTAAAAGGAACCATTTCTGTAAAATATTCCTTAAATAATGTTAAAGAACATGTAACCCAAATTTTAAAATTTCACACAAGAGGTTAGCAGGAATGAATAACAAGAATCTGTGAATTTTTTGATATAAAATTGGCATTTGTATGACTATTTAATGCAACACACATTAATCTTCTGGTTTCTTCTGTTTTGTTTATGAGATTCAAATTCTTTGCCCAAAAAGTGGGGAGAAAGAAACAATTCATGATAGATAAATATTTGCTGGGAAACATGATTAGTTAAATAGAAAGTTAAATTTACTACTTTTTATAAAGGATGGTACAAAAATATTTCTGTAGAGTACCTATTCAGTACAGAAAAAAAGTTGTAAGAAATTAGAGTTAAGGAATTAGTCATTTGATGTCCTGTTTAACTTTTCCATTATACTTGCTGAACTAACTTTTCTAAGTGATTTTTTAATATAAAATTATATATTAGGAGTGGAAAAAAAGGCTTATGTAAAGCCTCTAAATATTCTCACAAGAATACTTATTACCACTGTAGAGTTTCTTACTCTACTAGTTATTGGGAAAATATATATGGTATGTTACAGGTATTGTCCACTACTACAATATATGAAAAGGAAAGGAAGTATATATTTTATTTGTGATTCTTTCTTACACTTCTGTGTATTTATTATAAATTCTAGTTTTATTTAAAATATGTTTTATCACTCTAATGGATGCAGTTCAAAGGGTGAATTTAATGACTGAATGTAGAAATCTAGCTTTTTATATTGGAGATAATTTTGCTTGACTTGGGCAGTTATATTTATCTTTTACACTAAAAATGTAAAATAATGTCTGAAATACCAAATATCTTATAAGACATTTTAGATTTATTTCCAGGGATACATAATAAACACGGTACATAGTAACTCTTAACATCTGTCTTTAATAGAATGCATTTCTTTTGTAAGTCTTAAAAATGTATTTACAAAGAAAACCACATTAAATTCAATGTTATAATTAAACTAGCCAAGTTTTGTGGTAACTGGATTTGTTTTAGATGTTGAAAGATTGATTGATTGATTATTTTGCAGGTGTTATTCCTATAAATATTTGTAGAGCATACCCAATCAATTCTTTGGAATGAAAAATTAAAGTCCTTGCTTTAACCTCCAGTCCAAATTGTTTTTATAGTTCTTAGTAATTAAATAACTTAAAATAATTCCAATATAAAAAATATAAATAAGCTCATGAACTTTGACTTTGTTAGCTATATATTAGGAAAATTACTTTTGATTATTTGTACATTGGAGTGCACAAGTTTTAATCATGATTCTGAAGCTTACTTCCATTAAACTTTATGTTCATATCATGATGCTATTAAGATGCTAGGCTAGATGTTATAGAAAAGGTTGTTGAGTTTTAGTAGCAGGAATGTTCTTTTCAGCGTTTTCCACAGGGATTGGTGTTTGGTTTATTTGGCAAATCTTTATTTTATGATTATCTATGAAAAGTAAAACTTTTCCTTGTAAAAGAAAGGAAAGAATTCTGATCATTTGCAGAATCTAAATTCCACTTAATGTGGATGATAGTAGAGTGTTTTCTCAATTCTGGTAATATGTAGTGGGTCAGCTACTGCAGAGAGTGGTGGGAAGCTAATTTCCTTCAGTGTTGTACCTTGTTTTTTTTGATTTGATGGCAGCACAGTCCTGCATTTCATCAGGTGTGCATAAAAGAAAAACTACTATGTCAGTGCAAGAGAAAATATTATGTTCCAGGTGACTAGAGTTGAATTATTTTTCATAATAAGTGCTATGGATGATTAGGAGTTGAATAGAACATGCTAACTGAATTTAGAGGGAAGCTTTTTGAAATGATAGGACCTCCAGAATATTTACTTTAGATGTATAGAGAAGATTAAAAGATACATTTTTAATGGCGCCATGAGTAAATTTTCCTTTCCCTTCATTGACAGCCACAGTAAATCAGTCAAAATTGTAACAGATGTCTCCATGTGAGCAATTCTCAAGAGATTCAAAAATATGAATGAAAGTTGTGAAAAGAGTTGAATGTATTTTCTTCTACTGCTCCTAGCAGTGTCTTTACGTGTATCGTTTTAGATATAAGAATGAGAATTATATCCAGATAATTGAATTGGAGTTTGTTGTACTTTATGTGATTAATTTTAATTAAGTTACTTATTTCCTTTCATAATTATTGATGTGGGGACGTTATTTCAGGTGTAATTCCCATAGTTCTCCCTCTATCATATTACACAAGACATCTCCAAGGTCCCTTGTGCTCTACTCTCCCCTATTTTGATCCCCTACTTTCCCTTCCTCTTCTGTATGTCTCAGATTTAACTTCAACTTGCAAGTTTTGTCTTTTTATTAACCTTTAATTTTTGTTACTTATCTTCCACATATAAGTGAAACCACTCAATATTTATCTTTTTCCTTCTGACTTATTTTGATCAGCATAATTGTTTCCAGTTCCAATTATATTGCCACAAATCGCATGAGTTCATTATTCTTTTCCATTGAGTAGTATTCCTTTATTTAGATATGACACATATTCTTGATCCATTTGTCTCCTTTGGGGTATTGAGATTGTTTCCATATACTGGCTATTATAATTAGTGCTACTATAAACATAGAGAGCAAGTTTCTTTTAGAGCTAGTGCTTTATAGTCTGGGTAGATGCTTAGGAATGGAAATGGTGGATCATATGGTAGATAGATTTTTTAGTTTTTTATGGAAACTTCATACATCTCTCCACAGTGACTGCATCAGTTCACATTCCCACTAGCAGTATAAGAGTATCTCATGTGGTTTTAATTTGCATTTCTCTAATAAAAGGTGATGGCAATCATTTTTCCATATGCTTGTTGGGTATTATCTCTACTGATGCAGTTGATTGTGTTGTTTGCTTTGTTTATATTGAGTTGTATAAGCTGTTTGTAGGTCCTTGATATTAGTCCCTTATAGGATTAGTCCCTTATGGTGTGCAACAATTTTCTTCTCTTCAGTAGGGTGTCTCTTTGTTTGGTTCCTGTTTTTTTTTCCTTTGTGGTACAGAATCTTTTTTAGTGTGATGTAGTCCCCATTTTTTTATTTACCCTTTTGTTTTCCTTGCTTCTGAAAAAGAATCCTCAAAGATGCTTCTGAGGCTTATATCATGAATTGTTTTTATGCTGTTTTCTTCTATACATTTTATGGTTTGGGATCTTATATTTAAGTATCTTATCCATTTTGAGTTAATTTTTGTATATAACATGAAATATTAATCTAGCTTTATTTTTTTTTGCACTTAGTAGTACAGTTTTTCCAGAAACATTTATAGAAGAGATCTTTCATAGTTCCAGTGATCATTTTTTGATTATTTGTTATAGATTTGGTGACCATATATGTGTGGTTTTATTTCTGGGATTTCAATCCTATTCCATGATATGTGTATTGGTTTATACTCCAATATCATGCTGTTTTTATCATTAAAAAATTGTAATATATTTGGAAGTATGGGAATGTAGCAACTTTTTTTTTCTTTTTGGTTAGGAGAGTTTTGACTATATATTTTTTAATGTGAGAATGAGTCCAAATGAGTTTCAGCAATATTTATTACATTTATCAAAAAATGCTACTGAGAGTATTTGGAAGTGCATTCCCATGAATTAAAAGGGGATATCTTTCCATATCCTTATGTCTTCGGTGTCTTTTAATAATATTTTATAATTTTCCTTGTTTATGTATTTAAAATTTTTTGGCATAATTGTAAATGTGATGATTTTCTTCATTTCTTCCTCTTCTGGTGATTGTTTGCTTATACCTACTTTTGTTTATTGATTTTGTAACCTGTTAATTTACTTAGTTTGTTTATCAATTTAGTTAATTAGTTTTCATTTTTTTAAAGGATTGTTGTGTTTATTACCATACCATCTGCAAATAATGATATTTGTATTTCCCAATTTTCATTCTTTTTTTTGTCTTTCTCTTGCTTAATTGTGCTAGCTAGCACTTTTTGTATTATAACGAAAAGTCATGAACATCCTTTTCTTGTTCCAGAACTTACTGTAAAGGCTTTCATATTTTCACCACTGATAATAACGTCCGGTATGGATTTATTGTATAGTTTTTCTTATGTAAAAAATATATTTTTGAAGTTATTTAAAGGCCTTCATTATAAATGGATGTTTATACTTTCTTTGCAAAAATTCTATGATCATATGGCTTTTCTTTTTCTTTTATGTTGATGTGTGAATTGTTTTAATTAAATTTTCAGATGTCAAACTATCCTTGTGTCCCTGGGTTAAATCGCACTTGATCTTGATGCATAATAGTTTTGTATACAATGTTATATTGTATAATATTTTTGATGCAATGTTATATTCAGCTTGCTAATATTTTGTTCCAATTTAATAACTTAACTTACTTATTTTTGTGCTTGTTTGACTTTGGTATTAGTATAACTAGTGTAATTGGCTTTGTAAAATTTATTTGGGTGTATTCCTCAATTCTTCATATTTGAAACAGTATTTGCAGCATAGCCATTAGCTTTTCTTTGAACATTAGGTAGAACTTGCACATGAAACCATCTGGTTGTAGTTTTATTTGGGGGGAGAGGAAGGAGGGAGTATTTTGATTATGTAATTGAGTACAAAATGAAGCAGCATCCTTCAACCAACAAGCCAAAGAAAAAAGAGTGACACTTTTAAAATGCATCTTTGGCCGACAAGATTATTTCAGGTTCTTACCACCCAGGCATAGCAGTTGCTAGTCAAAGGCAATTTGAACAACAGTTATATTTGCAATGAAATTAACCAGGAAAACAAAAAGTTCTTAAAGCCGTAAGTGGCCAGTTATCTTACCCCAGCCACCATTTTTAGTTCCAAAGTTCCCAAAGACACATGTCCAAAATGGTGCCCCTTTGTCCATCCAAACCTGAAGCAGGCACACTGCAAATCCAGTCTCTCGTTTCCATCTTTTCTCTCCAGCGTTCCAAGCTGTTCAGCTTCTTCAAGGCTCTTCAAACTTTTTCAACAAATGCTGATATAGAATCAGTTTTCCAAATCCCTGGCATCTTACTCCTCACTGGTTACTTTTTGCTGGTCACTCTCCTACTGTGACTCCTTGACATCACCAGCTTACTCTTACAGGGGCTTTACCCAGTCTGGCCTCTTTACCTGCCCACCTTTCTCCTTTCTCTCCTTCCCAAAACTCTGTGTGTCCTCAGTCTCTGCTCCTTTGTTTTTATATAAATATTTTTTCTTGCACTTCCTCCACTTCTGAAAATCAGAGACTCCAATCTCCTCTCACACACCCTCCTGTTGATTCATTTTCTCTTCCCCACCTGAACCTCAAAACAATAACCCCAGGCTGCTAGTTTCACATATTCACCAAGGTTGCTCAAGATTTGCAACAAAGTGAAAGAAGGAAGTACCATTATCTGATTTAGGTCTTTGTCTTTTTCAGACACAGCTAGCAGCAATTCCTAAATTTTAACACTGCTCAAGTTGGGGTCACAGCTTCAATTACTGTTTTGATTTCTTTCCTTATAATTGGTTTGGTCAAGTTTTCTGTTTCTTCTTTTTTCAGCCTTGGGGTTTACATAATAATTTGTCCATCTCATCTATATTTTTGAATTTATTTGCATGTAAGTTTTCAGACTAAACCCTAATTACCCTCTGAATTTCTACTGTTTGTTTGGGTGCCAATTGCGTCTAGAATTGTTTACCAACCCCTTACTTTCAATTTATGTTTATCTTTGAAATATAGGTGTTCTACTTGGAGGCAGTTGAAACTTGAAGAAGTGTTTTCTAATTTAAGATTTATTAGTTGTCTTTTTTTTTTTTTTTTGAGACTGGGTCTCGCTATTTTTGCCCGGGGAACCATAGGCTCTCGTTGCCTGGGGTACCACAAACTCAAGCAATCCCCATCCTCAGCTTCCCAGGTAGCTGGGATTACAGGCACACGCCACCACGCCCAGCTATTTTTTTTGGAACTAGGTCTCGCTACGGGCCCCAGGCGGGACTTGAACCGTGATCCCTAGCCCCGGCCGTTTCATAGGTTGAAGCTTACAGGCATGAGCCACCATGCCCGACTATTATTTGTCTTTTAATTGGTAAGTTTAGTCCATTTACGTTTTATCCATGGAAGTCTGTTTTGGCTGTTTTACTTTTTATTTTATGGTTTTGTTTAATTCTTATACAGTTCTTCATGTTCATTCCTCTGTTGGCTTGTAATGTAAGATTCCTTGTAATATTTCTTGGAGTGAGGGCTTAGTAGTAGTAAATTCCTAAAGATTTTATTATCTGAGATGATCATTATATTTTCTTCATATAAAGAGGATTAAGTACTCTTGGTTGGCAGTTATTTGAATGTCACTGTAGTCTCTCCTTACCAGTAGTTTATTCAGAGAAGTCTGATGATAGCCTAATTAGTTTTATTTATAATATACTGGCTTCTTTCTTGTAAATTTCGTTATTTTCCCTTGTTGCTGTAGGACCCTAATGTAGACCAAGTGTCTTTGAGGCCTGTCTGAGGCACTAGTCTGCTGGGAGATATTGATGACTGAGTGATGAGTGGGATGTATTTCCCAGATTTTTTGGGGGGTACCTATGGTAAATAACCAGGTCTTACAAGGCCAAACTGGTGTTTTTTCTGTTATCAAGACATTGATGACTGAAGCAATAACATTTTCTGTTGTGACTGGGAGCCTACAGTGAATAACAAGTCTTGCATGGCCTCTTGTCTTTGTCTGTCCCTGCCTTCTGTCTGGGACTAGGTCTGGAGTGAGGGGTGCTGAGGCTCACTGATGATTTTCTTCTTTTGCAACATGAATTCCTTTTATTTCTTGTCATCTGATTATTCTGATTAAAATACTTACTAAGTGAATTTGATATGTCGGTGAAAGTGAACATTCTTGACTGACTCCTTATCTTAAAGAAAAAGCCTTTAGTTTTTAACCTTTGAGCTTGATATTGACTAAGAGTTTGTAGGATATTGTCATTATTATGTTGATATATTTTCCTTCTATCCATAGTTTGCTAAGAGACTTTTCATAGCTAGGTGCTGTATTTTTTCAGTTATTTTCTCTGAATCTACTGATATAACTAGATGATTTTTGTCCTTTTATTATTTTCATGTTAATTAACTTGTGTATGTTAAGCCATTCTTGTATCCCTGGAATAAATACAACTGGCTATGGTATATGAACTTTTTAATATATTGTTTGATTCAGCTTGCTACTATTTTCCTGAAAATTTTGTCATTTTCTTAATCAGAGATATTGGTCCTCTTTTTTTTATATGATGTCTTTGATATGCTTTGTTATAGTGTAGTGATGATTTCATAGACTATGCTGAGTAGTATTCCTTCTATTTTTCAAAAATTATTAATAGTTTGGTTTTTGATTCTTGTGAGATTTTTTAAAAAATTCTAATTTCCATTATTTTCATTGGTATGCATACATTTTCTATTTCTTCCTAGTTCAGTTAGAAAATTTTATTATTCTAATAATTTGTCTAGTTCTTCAAGACTATCAAATTTATTGGTGTATATTTGTTAATATTAGTCACTTATGAGTATATATCTATGATATGTTATAATTTGTCCTCTTATTTCTAATTAATTTTATTAAAATTTATTCTGTTCTTTCTGAACATAGCTAAATATTTGTTGGTTTTATTTATCTTTCAAATCCCCAAATATTGGTCATTAATTTATTTTTTTATATTGTCTTTTGGGTTTCTAGTTCATTTCTTCTCTATGTTTATTGTTTGTTAACCTCTATTAACTTTTGGGTCTTGTTTGTTTCAAGGTTACTTTAAATTTAAGATGAAATTTGAGATTTTTAATATTTTTAAATGTTCTTTATTGCAACTAACTTTCCTCAACTTTTGCTCATCCACAGATTCTGAATATGTGTATCTTTGTTTTTTTTGTTTTCTCATTAATGCAGTGACTATTGTTGTTTAAGAATCTCTTCATTGACATCAAGTTTTCTTTTTAATGTTGCTTTCTAATTTTGTAGTGTATGATCAGGAAAATAGTTTGGTATGATTTTAATCTTCAGAAGTCTATTGACTCTTGACTTATGTTCAAACACATGTCTGTCTTTGAGGATTTGCCATGTGCACTTGAAAAATATCAGTTCTTTTCTTTTGGGGTAAAATGTTCCATAAAAATCTACTAATCCCAAGTGATCTACCATCTTTCCAGGTTATTGCTTCCTTATTTAATCTCTGTCTTGATTTATCCATTGTAAGTGGAATATTAAATTCCCTTACTATTTGCATATTCTTATTGGTATTTTCCTTTGGTTTTATTATTGCTTTATATATCTTGTTTCTTGTTTTATACATGGTGATGTGTCGTTATAGATTTGCATCTTATTGTGTTTAGTCTTTAATTATCATATAATGTCCTTTTCTGTTATAACCATTTTCAAAGAAATATCTCTTTTATCTGATTTAAATGTACCTACCTTTGGTTTGATTGTCATTTGCTTTAGGTTTTTAAGACTCTCACCTAGATCCTGCATTTATCTTTAGGCCTAAGATATTCTTATTTGTTTTTCTTTTTTTTTAATTTTGCTTTAAGGTGTTCTAGAGATCTATGTATATAGTTTTATTCTTCTTTCCCCTAACAAATTTTATGTTTTTTATGTCTTCTGTTTCTAGATACATTTTTTAAAAACAAATTATAAGGATTCTTTAAATATTTCTTGCAAAGCCAATTTAGTGATTATGAATTTTAGTGATGATGAATTTTATATTTTTTTATAAAGCTCTTTTTCCTCTTTTACTTTTGAATGATAATCTAATAAGACAAAGTATCTATTAAAAATTCTTTTCTTTCACAAGTATAAATATATCATGCCATTCCCTTTTGACCTACATGATATTCACTGAAATTCGCAGATAATGTAATTGGGATTTTCTTATATATAACTTTTTTTTTCTGCATGTATTTAGTATTCTTTCCTAGTCACTGATTTTTACCAGGTTAATTATATTTCTTGGATTTATTATGGATGGCACTCTTTGGATTAGGATGTCTTTTTTCATTTCCATTTTAGGAATATTCTCAACTGTTATTTCTTTAAAAAGCATTTAATTTTTTCCCTCTTTCTCAGTCTTTGTAGGGTCCTAAATTATGGGTGCTATTTTTCTTAATATTGCCTTTAGGGCTCTTACACAGTTTCATTCTTTTTAGTTCTTTTTCTTTCCTTTTTGCTGGTTTACATATGTTTTTCACTACTCTGCATTCAAGTTTGCTGATTCTATGAATTGTTTCTTACTCTCTATTGTTGAGACCCCCATATTATTTTTAATTCAGTTATAGAATTCTTTATATTCATTTTATTTAAAACTTTGTCATATATTCTCTATTTTTCTATGACTCTAGTTTTGCTATTCAATTATTATTTTTTTAAATTTTAATCAGCATATTTAGGACTGTTGCTTTAAAGTCTTTTTCCAGTAAATACCTGTTTTGCTGAATTTAAATTTTTCCCAGGAAATTTATTTAGCACTACCATTTATTTCATATTCCTCTCTATTCATTTATTGGTGAGCCAAACAATTTTCTTTCCTTATTTTGATGCATTGACCTAATATTAAAATTATAGGTTATAGGATATAACCTTAGGGTTTTTCCTCCTTAATCCTGGGTGTCTGTTGATTTGTTTCAATGTCACTTCTGCACTTATTTATATAACTGGAGATCTAGTGCTGGCAAAATCTAGGCACCAGGAAATGGGCATATGATGTTTAAAGGTTGTTGCTAGCAAGAACTACCTAGTGTTCCAATTTTAGTAATCTCTGATACAGAGCTGATCGTGGGATTAGAAGTATTTCTGTCTTCTGAGCTTGATCATTAGAGCTTCTCATATAACCTTAAACTAATGCAAACTCCTTTACTATGGTCCAGTTTTGGTTAATTTTTTTGTGTGTGGTCAGTTTCCCCTCATATATTGACAATAGTGAAATTATGGGTTATTGCAAAAAGGTTGGTGTCTCATTTGCCACCACAAAGAAAAAATAGCCATATATTTTTTGGGTTTTGTAAGTTAGCATTTGTATTTTCAGTAAAGGACTGCCTCACTTGAATACCTTTTCTAATCTTTTCTCAGGAAATATGAAGTCTGGAGTGGCCTATGGTTGGGTTAGTACCTATCCTTATTTTGGTAATTCTGTGACCAGAGTCTGTCCCCATCTCCTTTTGTGTAGTCTTCCTGAGGTGTAAGATTCTACTTTAAATCCTTAATTAAAAGGGTTTTAAACTTTGAGGGGAGAAGGAAAAGGTGATGAAAATATATTTGAAGCTACAATGACTGAAAAATTCTCAAATTTGATTAAAAAACTGTATGTATATACAAAATTCAGTGAATATCAACTAAGCAATACCAGGAGATGCATATCCTGATTCATCTTAGTCAGGATAAAACATGAAAGGAAAAAACATGAAAAGCAGTTAAGAGAAAAACATTTTACCATATGCAATGGGACACATAGCCTTATCAGAATGAATGGAAACCAGAAGACAGTAGGGCTGCATATTCAAAGTGTTGAAAGTGAAAAGAATGTAACAAGAATCTTATATCTAATAAGAATCTTTTTAAAAATAAATGTGAAATACAGATATTCTCAGCTAAAAAGAAATGAGATAATGTTGTTAAGAGACATGTTTTTCATAAAATAATAAGGGGCATTATGTATGTATTCACTTAAATATGTAGTCCAGAGAACAAAAGATCAGGCAATGACAAACTCTTAAGACTGACCCTTAAAAGCAAACTATAGTCTGAGATATGCACGAGGGAGAAGGAGAAGGAGAACTGGAAGGGGGAGTAGAAAACAGTTGGGAGATAAGAACTTGGTGCAGTATGGTGGAGGATTAAGGACAATTGGTTGTGGGAAAACTATGGTAACCATAGTGGAGTGGTAACCATACAGGCATGGTGGCTCGTGCCTGTAAGCTTCAGCCTATGAAGTGGCAGGGACTAGGGATCGCAGTTCGAGTCCCGCCTGGGACCCATAGTGAGACCTAGTCCCAAAAAACAGCTGGGCATGGAGATGCGTGCCTGTAATCCCAGCTACCTGGGAAGCTGAGCCTGGGGATTGCTTGAGTCCGTGGTACCCTGCGCAATGAGAGCCTGCGGAAAAACAAACAAACAAATAAGAAAAAATGAAACAACCAATGGGACTGAACCATGGAGCGAGAGAGGAGGAGGGGGAAGTAGGCGGGGGAGGTGAAGAGCACAAAAGATCAGGATAGTTAACAAATGTTAGTGAAGTGGGAAAGCCCTGGGGTAAAAAAACAAACAAAACAAA
>PVHY01026398.1:0-17309 GCA_004024945.1 Uropsilus gracilis
TCCCTGGCTTCTTGCCTCCCAACACTTGGATTACAGGCAGGCACCTCCTTTAGCATTTCAGTGGCCAGACCCATGGTCTAAGCCCAGCATGGGATTTCTCCTTAGCATCTGCAGCCAAAAGGATTGTACTTTTACAGGAAAAACGTAAACGTACATTTTCTGCCGAGCAGAGATGACCAAGTACATATTTGTCAAAGAAAGTCGCTGGGATAAGGCAAATTGTGCGTTGGCCTTGTAAAAAATGAGGCCTCACTTGAACTGTTTTCATGGGCCTTGGCTAATATTTCTGTTACCTGCACCGGGATTACAGTGATGAATGCCTTCCATTCGCTTTGTGAAGCCCTTCAGGGAAGGTGTGAGCACACGAGCATCAGAAGTTACAGGGCCATGAAGTGACAGGCCTCCTGCAAAGAAGAAAAGCCTGGTGAGTCCGACGGGCCTGGTACCCCTGCCTGTGACGCTCTCTACCTCCCCAGCGGGGCTCATCACCTGGACTTCTCAAGTCTCGGTTTCCCCATAGATGTGCCCGCTCCTTTCCTGGGGTCTTAGGCTAGAACTGAAGGACTGCACGGGGTTGGATATCCTTAGCCCAGTTCCTGGCAGGAAGCAGGCATGTGACAATGCCATAGAGGTTGCAGGGCCGGCTCTCCCGGTGACTGGTTCACGACATGGCTGGTTTTTACTTCAGTGATTGGTTCTCCAGACAGCAAGGCTGAGGCCTCCTTCGCTGGTGAACGCTGGTTTCTGATGAGCTTCTGCTGGTTTAGGAAGAGCCTGAACACTAGACAGCTGACACTCCTTTGTCTCTGTTGCGATTCATTGGCTGCCAGCAACGGGCTTCGCAGCCTACGGTGTCTTACTCAAACGGTTCATCACACCTGACAGTAATTATCCTCAGGATTAAGTCATGCAAAGGTATCACCAAATCCCCAAATTCCTTCCTTTCTTTGCTGGCCTCAAGAGACGTATTGGCTATTAAGCTGTGTGCCTCACGACCCCAAAATGGCTGCAGTAGTTCCAGGCATCACGACTTTATGTCACAGAGCCCAAAGGTCAGGAAGAGGAAAGAGCACTCATCCCAAGCTCATGTCTCTTCTAAAGAGAGTAATTTCCCTGAAAACTCCTGGTAGATTTCTCACCCCTTTCATTGACCAGAATTTTATTGAACACTCATCTTAGACCAGTAGCTAGAAAGATGGCTAGAGGCAATGATTCCCCATGCCAACTGGCAGTGGATTTGGGGAGTCTTTAAAATGGATAGATGTCTGGGTTCCACCCTTAGATCCTGATTTAATTGGGTTCGGTGGGGACTGTGTGTGTGTGTATGTGGTGGTGTCTACATTTGCTGATAAGCCCTGATGAACTTCTAGGGTCAAGATTCATAAGTTTAGACTCCACGTTTCACCCCTGAATGGGCCTACTTACCTCTCACTCAAATACACCATCGCAGGGTAACTGAGTCAGACTGAAGTTCTAGAAAATGGCCATATGACTACTGCTGTGGAGAGGTTGGAAAGACTCTGCCAGGCCCAGTCACAGAGAAGGGGGCGGTCAGGAGAGAAGGAACAGGAGCGCCTCTCCCCGCCCCACCTGAGATGTGCCCCCAGGGTAAGTGGGGTCCTCCCTTCAGCTGTGAAATACCCCCTGGTCAACCAGCCTGAGTGAAAACCCAGTTTAATACAAATGGCCAATAGGCATATGAAAAGATTGTCAACATCACTAAACAGCAGGGAAATGCCAATCAAAGCCACAAAGAGATACCATCATCTCACACCAGTAAGAATGGCCCATATAGAAGACACAGGCAACAACAAATGCTGGTGTGGATCTGGAGTGAAAGGAGCACTCTCACACCGCTGGTGAGAGTGCATACTGGTCCAGCCACTCTGGAAGGCTGTGTGGAGGACCGTCTGGGAATCTACCCAGAGTATACAAAGCACTCATTCAAAAGGACACCTGTACTTGGGTGCTTACTGCAGCGCTATTTACAATAGCCAGGGAATGGAAACAACCCAAATGCCCCCAAACGGACCAATGGGTCAGAAAGTTGTCTATGTACACAATGGAATATTATTCAGCCATCAAAAGACAAATGTATGTCATTCACAGCAATGTGGATGGAGCTAGAAGGAATCATGCTCGTGGAAATAAGCCAAAAAGAGAAATAGAGGATGGTCTCGCTTAGATGAGGCATAGAGGGAAAACAAATGGGTAAGAAACGTTTGAAACTGACTGCCACTAGAACTGAAGCACAGAGCAAGGCTGGGGTGGGGGTGAGGTTGGGGGAGGGATGAGCACAAGAGATTAAGATGATGGTTCACGGGTGACAAGGTGGTGGCAGAACCTTGGGGTAGACAGAGATGTACATAAAAACTTTTAAAAAAATGTACATAAAAACTTTTAAAAGGAAAGAAAATGCGCTTCCTGGGAACGTGCAGGCCCTCGGCAGATGGCGGCACACGCACTTTTGACGCATCCCCAGCCTGAACCTGGTGCGCGTCGTTAGTGACGGAAGCTTGCTGGATTTGGGGAACCGGACAGAGAGCCCAGCGGCACCCCCAGAGAGACCGTGGCTTTGTGACTTTGTCCCTCTGGGCTTCCTCGTCCGCGTCACAGGGACGATGCTGTCTTGAGCACAGCCCGAGCTTAGCCGACATCACGGGCTGATGGAGTTGGGGCCCCCCAAGGTGTGATTCGGTCCAGAGGGGGCAGGATCCCTGCTTCAGAGCAGAAGACACAGCTGGACCTTCCTGAGGTCTGAGGGGCCTGTCCGAGGGGCCCAGCTCTTGACCAAAGCACCGACCACGCGCTTCCTCTGTGACCTCCGACGGGAGCCCGGCCCCGAGCTGCTTGGGGGGACCCGGCCAGGGCTGGGTGGCCGCTGCTCCCTTTCTGTGTGGGAGGAGCAAGCAGTGAGCTCTGACTCAGCTTAACTGCCTGCTGGCGGCTCCGGGTAGGCGGGCTCCCCCCTGCCAGCCGCTGCCTCCTTATCTGCCCGCTGCCCGGCAGAGTCAAGTGTAAACAAACATCCCGTGGAGATGGACGGGCAGGTCGCAGGGCCGCCGGGCTGTGGGTAATCTGCTAAGTGCAGCCGGGCCCCGGTGTCAGCATCTCCTTCATTAGCTCTTCCAGCGTGTCCAACCTGGGGGAACGAATGTCCCCCCCCCCCCCCCGGCTGCCTGGGGTCCTTGAGCCTCTCAGCTTGTCCAGATGACCTCCGGGCCCTGGTCAGCCCCGCCCCGCCCACACAGCTCCCATGACTCTGGCTGCGCCCGGGCACCTCCGTCTTTAGCCTCTCGGGGGACAGGATGACGTCACTTGGGAGACTGCGGGTGTGGGCCCCTCAGGGATGGGCTGTGACCTGCTCTCCAGCTCGACGCGCTACGGCTGAGGAAGTGAGGAAGGGTCACAGCCTTTCCCGGCCTCACTCTGGTCGGCCGAACTCCGTGCACGTGGACCGTGAGCCCGAGGTGAAGTAGCCGCTCGCCGCTGTGGCCACCCGCCTGCCAGCTGCGGGCCACTGGGTGCAAGGTGGGAGCGGGATCCTGCTGTCTCAGTCGGTCGTGGTCCTCGTTCTCTCTGTCACGGGCGTCCGCTGAGCGCGACTCGGGTGTTGAGTGGACCACGACCTCGGTCGCCTTCTGGCTCACGTCAGCCTCCGGGTCCTGCACCACGTGGGATCCCTCCAGCCCACCTGGCTGGAGGTGCGACCTCCGGGGCCGAATCGCATTGTTTGAAGTGGGAGGTTCCTTGGGGAAGGCATCCGGCTGCTTGTCTGTCTCCTTGACCGCCCTTCGCGCCTAGAAGCAGCCATCGAGGCCTGCACGCAAGGAACACCAACCTCTGTGCCTCCCTGCTCCCTCTTAGAAGGAAGCGGGGGCCGTCCATGGACTCTCACCCTCAGGACAGCTCGGCCAGCTCCGCGGGGCTCCTCACCCAGACAGACACGGGCTTCCTTCTCTGCAAGCACCGGAGGTGGGAAGGAGGTTGTGGCTTCGAAATAGAACCAGAGGCAGGCTGGGCACAGTGGCGCGTGCCTTTAATCGCAGCCCATGGAGCGAGGCTGAGACTAGGAATCGCTTGAGTCCGCGGGTTCGAGACCCGCCTGGGGCAACATAGCGAGACCTAGTCCCAAAAAATAGCTGAGCGTGGTGACGCGCGCCTGTAATCCTAGCTACCTGGGAGGCTGAAGCTGGGCATCGCTTGTGTCCGGGGTACCCCGGGCAACGTGAGCCTGCAGTTCCACGGGCAACATAGCGAGACCTAGTCTCAAAAATAAGTAAATGAGTAAATAAACAAACAAATATAAATAAATAAATGGAGAAGGGTTTCTGATAGGATCCGAAGCTCTGGTTCCAAGGTCCCCTGGGGTTCCTGCCCTCCTGGGGAGGCGGTGGCCCTGGAGGGAGCTCACCTTCACCTCCACAACCTGGGGTGGTCACCTGCGGCTGGAGGAGGTTAAGCCACACGATGATAATTCAGCTTCAAAAACGGCCCCGGATCATCTGGAGCAAAAGTTCAAGGTCGAGCAAAAGTTCAAGGTCGAGCAGAAGTTCAAGGTCGAGCAAAAGTTCAAGGTCGACTCATTGGCAGAGATTCCCGCAGACCAGCTGGACTCAGAAACGAGGCTCCACATGGGCTGGTGCGTCATGGACTAGGGTGGGGTGGACGCTAGGGGTCTGGTGCTGGGTGTGGGGTGGTAACAGCACCTGGGAGGGGTCCCCACTGCCAGGGTACAAACAGCTATGCAAACCAGTGCTCCCAGCCCGAGACAGAAGCCGGTGGGGGGTGAGGGGGGGGAGGCAGGCGTCTGAGCCGGCCGCTCCAGTCCGAGGCGTCCATCCCAAGACCGCGGAAACCCTAGGCTGAAGGGGCGTCTGGCTGCAGCACCCGAACGGTGGCAACAACCCATGTGCTCGGTGACAGATGAGCGACTCAGGGAGATGTGAGCCATATGTGTGCACGTGTGTGCACGCGTGTGTACACGTATAGCCACGTATACACACCAGAATGCCCCTCGGCCGTCAGGTGATGAAATCCCGCCACTGAGGACCTGGAGGGGAGGGGGCCAAGGAGGGTAAGTCACAAGGAGGGTAAGTCACAAGGACAAACACAGGGTGACCTCACGCCTCCGCAGGACATAGAGACACAGCAAAGAACGGGCAAACCAACCCCCCAAACCCTTAGAAATACAACTGCGGAACTGAGGCGGCCGGAGGGCCAGGGAAGGCAGAGGGTGGGGAGCCGGGGCTGGGCGGTGGGGGGCAGCAGCGGCCTTGCTGGCAGGTGTGGGCAGGTGCAGGACGGCCAGCCAGGTGTGGCTGTGTCCCCTCCATCCTATGCGGGGCTAAGGCCAGGGCTCCTCAGAAAGAAAGCGAGCTTCGTGGCGGGAGGCTGGCAACGGCCGGAGCCATTTCTCGGTGACCATGGGCCTGGCCCTCCCTGCGGCCAAAGCCTGCTAAAGTGCTCAGCAGCGGCGACCTCGGGTCACCAGCTGGGGTGTCCTGACGCAGCAAGGGGACCAGAGGCGGTGGCTTGGCCCTTCCCCCAAGACTGGAGCGCCGGCAGCTACGCCTGGGGGAGACCACCCCGCTCTCACACCTCGCTGCTGCTTCTGTTTTTCTGAGACTAGGTCTCGCTAGGTTGCCCGGGAACTGCAGGCTCACGTTAACTGGGGGTCCCACAAACTCAAGTGATCCCCAGCCTCAGCCTCCCAGATAGCTGGGATGACAGGTGTGCGCCACCTCACCCAGCTGTGTTTTTGAGACCAGATCTCGCTGTATTGGCCCGGGCGGGTCTCGGATCTTGAACCCGCGGACTCAAGCGATTCCTAGTCTCAGCCGCGCTCTAGGCTGCGTTTAAAGGCGTGCGCCACTGTGCCTGGCACACCTTGCTTCTTCCCTGCCGAGGGCAGAGGCTCCCATCCCACTGCTTTTGGGCAAAGCGTGGCAAGCCAGTCTGGGAGCCAGGGTGGGTCTGGACGTCAGAAGCCCCGGGTTCTAGTTGGCCGTGCGACCAGTGACCGGCCACCTGCTTCGTGGCTCTGCACCCCCCCTGTCTGGAGTGGAAGGGGACAGCGCTGGGGGAGGAACGGGGAATGGAACCGTCTTGCCATGTGCTCCCACACTTCCGGCCGACTCTCCTCTCCCAGATGACCACACGGAGTCCAGCACCCCCGTTCGAGGAAGCAAGACCTTTGACTTAATTCCGGTCTCCAGAACGTCTGGACTTGAGCTCTGCTCCACCCCCAGGTTCATGAACAATCTCTGGGAGACATTTGAAGGGGCCGCTCCCTTCGGTCTTAACAGAAACACCCTCTGGCCTTCGTCCTCGGCCACTGGTAGGGAAGTGATCTGGCCAAAGCCACACGCAGCAGGTTGGAGACCCCGCAGACGTGCAGATCCCAAGCCGGGAAGCTCTGCAGTCACCGCGGACGCGAAAGGAGCCATGGAGACACAGCCATGGCAGACGTGGTGACAGCCGTCCGGACAGGCAGGCCTCATTTGATCGGTCTGTCCCATAGTGGCGGCCACACTGCCTCGAGCAGGTCTTTTGCCACCACTTTCCCAGCGGCAGGTGTTGCTTGCTTGGCGGCTCTGCCTTCCACTGCTGGAAGTTCACCTGTTTGGCTCTAGACTTAACGCCATCGCCTGCGTCCCAGACACCATTCCCCGGAGACTTGGTAGTGAAATCGGGTCCAAGAAGGGGCAAAAGATTTTTTCCCATTCGGTTGGGCATCTTTTAGTTTTTTCTGTTGTCTTTTTTGCTGTCCAGAAGCTTTTTAGTTTGATGTAGTCCCATCTGTTTATGTTTTCCTTCATTTTTTTTTTTGCCTTCTGTAGATGTTTCCAGAAAGGGATTTCTGAACTGCAGTTCATGGAGAGTTCATGCCCAAGTTTCCCTCTATGTATGCTATGGTTTCAGGTCTGACCTCTAAGTCTCTTATCCATTTTGAGTTTATTTTTGTACATGGAGTAAGGGATGTTTCTTCGTCCATTTTTTTGCATGTCTTAGTCCAATTTTCCCAGCACCATTTATTGAAGAGGCTATCCTTGTTCCAAGGTAAGTTTTTCACACCTTTATCGAAGATTAGTTGACTATATATGTGTGGTTTTATTTCAGGGCACTCAATTCTGTTCCATTGATCTGACTGTCTGTTTTTGTACCAATACCATGCTGTTTTAATCATTATGGCTGTGTAGTATAGTTTAAAGTTTGGAATTGTAATACCTCCATTCCCTTTTTTTCTGGTCAGGCGGCTTTTGGATATTCGAGGTCTTTTGTTATTCCATATGAATTTCAGTAATTTTTGTTCTCTTTAAAAAATGTCATTGGGATTTTTATTGGGATTGCATTGAATCTATAGATTGCCTTTGGTAAACTAGTCCAACCACTATGGAAAGCTGTATGGAGAACCCTCAAGTTAATGAAAATGGAATTACCATTTGACCCAGCAATTGCTCTCTTGGGAATCTACCCAAAAGAGACCTATATGTGGGTACAAAGGGACACCTGTGCTCGGATGTTTACTGCAGCACTATTTATACAAGGTCATGGAAGCAACCGAAATGCCCCAAAACAGATGACTGGATGAAAAAAATGTGGTACATATACACAATGGAATATTACTCATCCATTAAAAATGACAAATTTGACGATTTTATAACAACATGGATGTACTTAGAAGGAATCATATTAGCAGAAATAAGCCAAGAAGAAAAAGACAGAAACCAAATGACTTCACTAACATATGGGGTATGGTGAAAAAATAAACAAAAGACTTGGGGAAAAGTCAAAACAACCTAAGCACCAAACTGAAGAGCACAACTTTGAGCAGGAGGGAAAGGGGGGGGGGTGGAGGGGAGAGGGGGTAAACCCTGGGGATTACAATGTTGTGAAATTTATATATAAATAAAAAAATTATAAAAACAAAACCAAAAAGGGACAAAAGCCTCCAACTGACAAACCACAGGGCTGCACCCCCTGCGCATAGCAGTTGCCTCTCAAAACACAGTTTTGCAACCGCCTCTTCAGGCAGTTTAACTGCCCCACCCAAGGTGGGGGAGGGGCACCCAGTTTCCATAGGCCTGCGTAGACTCAGCTTTTCCATGCATCGGGAACCATTAACGGCAGGACTCACTCTCTCGCAGTACTCGTCTCTTTGCAGCGCCCTGGAGCAAAACCCTCCGTGCACGGGTCCGAGGCGTGCCTGGGGATGCTCGCAGCCCTAGTGCCTTCAAGAATCCTCCCTGAAGCAGGTGATGTGGCTCCTACTTCACACATGCAGAGACCGTTGCTTTTCACCATCATGGGGAGCTTGGAGATTGTGACCAGCTGTGTCCACTCCCACCCCTGGGTGCCCCCCCCCCGAAATCCTTGCCTTGATTAGACGCTCAGATTTAGGGGAGACCCAGGGCGAGTATCAAGTGCATCATGGGCAGCTGACTTCACGTGGACTTCACGTGGCTGGCACCTCGACCACCTGCTCTGGGGTGAGGACAGACGCGCTTATTTGAACACTTGAGCTGAAAGCTTGCATTCCCGCCCGCGACGCCCTCCAGGCTCTCCAGGGCAAGGGCTGCGAAGGACAAGGTGAGGAGTAAAGCATGAGGCAGGGAGATGGTCCCAGTAGGCGTGACTTGAAGAACTGGAGAAGGATTTCTCACCTGGGGCCAGACCGTCTGGAGCACTGATCCTTGGGTGGGTTAACAGAGAAGAGGGAGAATTGCTGCCCTTGGAAATGCTTGGCTCTCGTTTAGGAGTCCCTACGTTAAGCTGAGTTTTCAAGTTTTCCAAATAAATCCAAGAACCTTTCAGACCCGAAGTCCTAAGAAGCACCTGTACTGTCTCTGTGCTGTAACATGATCACCGTGGATGTGGACATTCTAGAACTTTCTGAAGTTCCTTTCCTTTCCTTTCCTTTCCTTTCCTTTCCTTTCCTTTCCTTTCCTTTCCTTTCCTTTCCTTTCCTGTCCTGTCCTGTCCTGTCCTGTCCTGTCCTGTCCTGTCCTGTCCTGTCCTGTCCTGTCCTGTCCTGTCCTGTCCTGTCCTGTCCTGTTCTTTTTCCTTTTTCCTTTTTCCCCTTTCCTTTCCTTTTTCCTTTCCTTTCCTTTTCCCTTTCCCTTTCTCTTTCTTTGGTCTTGCTTGTTGCCCGGGGCACTGCAGACTCAAGTTGCCCAGAGTACCGCGGGCTGAAGCGATCCCTAGCCTCAGCCTCCCAGCTAGCTGGGATTACAAGCACCTACCACTGTGCCTGGCTGCTTTTTTCGAGAACCAGGTCTCGCTACGTTGCCCAGGGTAGTCTCGAACCCGCGAACTCAAGCAATCCCAAGCCTCTGGCCTTCCAGCACTTGGACGCGCCACCACACCGGCTGTCTGAAGATTCTTTTTATAAGTAATTGTCAAAAACATATAAAAATTGGAAAAAACTAAAAAAGGGGAAGGAATAGAAAAGGGAACCAAGTGATTGTCAAAAACAATTCCGTTCTTTTCACTTAGCATCATTGCCTCGTTATGTTCTCTAAGTGAAATATTTCACTGCTTATACAGCCACCTCCCTGATTTGGGGCAGAGGGGCCCCCCTTCTTAGCTGCTGTCAGTGACTCAGTCTCTCTGCACAGAGAAGGGTCCCAGGATGGCCTCCTCGCTGTGTGTCTGTCTCCTCCCAGCCGCCTCACCAGTTCTCTCACCAGCTTCCTATCCACGCCGCTCCTGTGTCGCGTTCTTGAGAAGACCCTCTCATCTCTCGTCCGTCTGCTCCCTTTCACTACTTCTGGGCACATGTAGGACGCTCCTTCATCAAATGCCTGCCCCTGTGTCTCATGTTTCCTGTCACTCTCCCCCGTCTGCTCCTCACCTCCATGCCACATCTGTGCGTTTCTGCTTCTGGCTCCTTTGTTTCCCAAGAGCTGCTCGGGGTAAGAGTCACTCTTGATAGCTCTCAGGGTCTGTCATTAGCCCTCGGTTCATTCGAATTCCCTGGCCTGGCCTCTGTGGCACTGCTGTCTCCCCCCCCCCAATGGTGACCTCCTGTCACACCTCCTTGCCCTGGTCTGCCTGTGACATGTGTATCAATGCTCTCCAAAGCCCATTCCCTTCTCACCATGGAGATTCTTGCACCGGAGTTTCATTCATTCTTAGTTTTATTTTTATAAGTTTTATTTTAAAAAGTTGATTGCACATATATTTTGCATCATTGTCTCCCCCCGAGGTTCTCCCACCACCTTATTACCCATGAACCATCTTAATCTCTTGTGCTCTCCCCACCCTTGATTTTACCCCCCATGCTATGCTTTCGTTCTGCTGACAGTTTTAAATTTTCCTTGTCCCTTCGTTTGTTTGTTTTCCCTATTTCCCACATATAAGTGAGACCATCCGTATTTCTCTTTACTTTTCTGACTTATTTCTGCTAACACGATTCCTTCTAGCTTCATCCATGTTATCACAAATGCATCGAACTTGTCTTTTTTGATTGTGGAATAAAATTCCATTGTGTACATATACTACAATCTCCTGATTCATTCTTCTGTTTTGGGGCATTTGGGTTGTTTCCATCTCCTGGCTATGGTAGATAGCGCTGCAACAAACATCCGAATACAGGTGTCCTTTTGGATTAGTGTTTTGTTGTCCTTTGAGTAGATTCCCAGAAGTGGGATCGCTGGATCGAATAGTAGTTCCATTTTCAGGCATTTGAGGGTCCTCTACACTGCTCTCCATAGTGGCTGGGCCAGTTTGCACTCCCACCAGCAGTGTAGTTTTACTCAGTCTCACCAAGTGACCATCCCCACCAGCCCACCTCTGTATCCACCTCGAGTCTCCTCAGTTTTCTGCAAACTTCTTTCCAGTTTACAAATACTTGTCAAGGTTTCTTGTGCACCAGGATTGGATCCAGAGGTGACTTACCTGTCTGCTTGCCTTTGGACATCTCTGCTTGGAGGACACACCCACAGCTGACCTTGAGCCACCTTGACCTTGACTCTTCTGCTACCCAGACTTGTTCTTCCTTAATGGACCCACCGTCCAGCTCATTGCCCAGCCCAGAAATTCGGGGTCATTTTAGAGTAACACCAGCCTCCATTGCTGGACCCTTTGTTTCTATCCATGAATATTTCTGGCTCTGTATGCTGTTTTCTCTCCTCCCCATCCCTCCATCCCTCCAACCTTGCACTTACCTCCTTCCTGTTTTTTTTTTTTTTTTTTTTTTGAGACCAGATCTTGCTATTTTTGCCCATGGAACCGCAGGCTCACGCTGCCCGTGGTACTACAGACTCAAGCAATCCCCAGCCTCAGCTTCCTAGATAGCTGGGATTACAGGCATGCGCCACCACACTCAGCTAATTTTTGGGACTAGGTCTTGCTGTGTTGCCCCAGGCGGGACTCGAACCATGATCCCCAGACCCCACCGTGACTCCATAAGCAGCCACTTACAAGCACACAACACTGTGTCCGACCTTCACCTCCTACCTGTTCTTTTGTGATAACCTCTTAATGGTTACTCATGCACACAGCCCATCTCATCCTCTGGCTAAACTCCTCATGGGATAAATGCCAAGTACCCCCCGTGGTATCCAAATGTCCTTCTTATCTAGCCTTTGCGTGTCTATTTTCTGCCCTTTTGTATCTTATACTTTATTATACTGAACAGGCTAGTTTCACCATCATAATTGTTTAGTGGATGCATTATTATTCCCTGGGCCTATAGACCCCATACCTTATTTCTCAAGAATATAGTTCTAATTTTCCACTAAATCTGATGCCAGGTGTTACCATCTTAGAATGTCTCACTCTGTCCCTCCTTGCCCACTTCTCTGGGTTCAGTGACTCCAGATTCTGAGCAACCACCCAGTTTTCTACACACACATCATGTTGTTTATCCATCCACACATCTGTCTTCCTTAGGAATTCAAGGAAATGTTGAGAATTGAGTAAAACCATCCATATACATGTCTTGGGATGCTAAGCTAGCCTGGTCCTCAATTCCACAATAACTTACAGGTTTCTCATCATAAAGCCAGGAGCCAAAGATGTCTACCAGTTGTCCAGAGGATTTTCTAGAATTTTCCAGTTGGCCAAGAATTGGCCAATTCCAACTCTCTATGAATACAATTAGGGTTGACAAGTCAGGGCTCTTGCTGTACTTGACCTTTGACCTCCTGACTTCCATCCCAGGCACTGCCTTGGAGGCCACAGCAAAGTTCCCAGAATTTCCAGGCTCAGGACAAACTCTGCGACCCACAGATTAATTTTAGAGTCATTGAAATTCCGCCAGCTTTGGGGGGAATGATTGGGAGCCAGGCTCACAACCAGCAAAGGAGGAAATTGCTCTGTGTCTATTTCAAGATGAGAGAGTCGTAACCACGGTGCCCCCCCCACCCCGTGCTGCTGTTCAAAAAAACATAAATTTAATACATTCATGAAACTCAATCTTCTAACCATAAGTGTTTCAGAACTTGCTTTGATGTTCAGGAAAAGGAGCCTGGTGCCAATGTCTCGCACATATGGTGTGAGAGCCGCCTTTCTCACGCACCCAGCATCCTGGGTCCCCAACTCTCTGGAAGAAAGTGTTAATTTTTGCTTCAATAACTCAGCAAATATTTATTCTGTGACTGCAATGTCCAGTCTCCATTGTACAGCTGGAGAATGAGCCGCTATGTCTGGGTGAGATGAAGGGGTATTCAGATCCTATCTTGGCCCCCAACTTGTCACAGCTCTTTGGTCAGTCCCTTCTACCCTAAACTCATGTAGATTTGGCCCGTAACAGTCACCTTCTAGGCATCTAGACAGGATTGTCTGAGGTAGAATCAGAAAGCATCAGCTTAACACAGGATCTGGCATCTAAATGTTCCTTGATTCCAATTCTCTACGAATACAATTGGGTTGACAAGTCAGGGCTCTTGCTGTGCTCCAAGTAACATTAGAACCTATGAGAAATGCACCGATTAAAAATGTATTTGGTCACAGAAACACAGAATCTGGGGCAGGTCAGCAAATGAATCACAAAGGATTCTGGGGGAAATAAACTGAAATCCTGATTTGAAGTGTTTGTTGATTTCCATGGTGGAAACCCTCCCACCATGAATGATTTTGAGTCAGATATAGTCCCTGGGAAAGCTATCTGAACAAAGTTGTTCATGTCCCATTCACTAGAACGTCAAACTGTTACCTCCCTGGCAAAATGAACTTTGCAGATAAGACTAGGGGAGGGTCTTGAGTTGGGGAGATTATTGACTCCTGTGTGATATCACTGAATGTGAAGATGGGAAGCTATGTAGAGTGTCTAAGGAACAGACTGTAGTCTATAGTATGAAGTAGGGAGATATGAACAATCTCCACCATTCAGGCAATAGATGTCTATAAGGTCAAGAGCAAAGATAGTAGTTAGATTTATAAGATATTTAGTGTGCTTATTTGGGAACAGATGCATCAGAGACGGTATTAGTTTCTACTTGCTGCTGTAACAAATCCCCACGAACTTCATGCAAAAAAAAAAAAAAAACAGCAGCGATTTCATGCAAAAAAAACCCAATGCATATTTATGGTTTTACAGCCAGCAGTCTGAGATGACTCTCACTGAGGTAAGAGCAGACAGTGCTGTGTTCCTTAGAAGGCTCTAAGGAAGAAGCATTATTCATCTCCAGTTTTTGGAGGCTGCCCACATTCCTTGGCCTGTAGCCCCCTTCCTGCTTCGAAGTAATAACAGCTGGGCTTTTACTCACCACATCACTGACTCTGCTCTTATCGCATCTCCTTCCCCGACTCTCCTGCCAACCTTTCCTAATTATAAAGACCCTAAGGCAACATGAGGGCCTATGGATAAACCCGGAATAATCTCCCCAACTCAAGATCCTTCCCAGTCCTATCTGCAAAATTCTTTTTGCCAGGGAGGTAACAGCTAGAAGTTCTAGTGACTGGGACATGAACAGCTTTGTGCAGACAGCTTGCCCAGGGACTATATGTGACTCCCTACTGGCTGGAGCTGGACTGTCACCAGAAGCTCCAGGGTTGTAAGGTAGGACAGAGAACACATTTTAGCTTTCAGAGTCAGAGACAATAAGGACAAGGGGGTCCTCTGGGGAAAAATGAAGCCCTGATTTGAACTGTTTGCTGATTTCCATGGTGGGAAGGGGCTGGCCATTTTAACAAGAGGGCCTGGTGCCCTAGGAGGTCACTGGTAAAGAGCCAAGCAAGTCTCTCCAATTCACCTCATGATCCTCATCCTTGATCTGCGGAACTACTTTTTAGAAATAGGCTGCTGTCCTAGCTTCATAGTTGGTGGACTTACTCAGTCCAGACAGACGTTCAAACATGCTTTCTTCTTGCCCCCCCCCTCCCTTTTCTTCTCCACTGTGGCCTCATCTTAGTTTCCCAGCCTGTGTCCCAGTCTGTAACAGACCAGGAGATGAGGGTCTTCGCTCCCAGGGTAGAGAGTTGGCCAATATCCGATCTGGAAAGAAGATGTAGGATGCAACCTTGGTCAGTTGTCCTCACCCACCCACCATGAGTCAGATTGGAAAATTAGCATTTTCGGTTATTTTGACACTATAAAATGGGGGAGGTGCTGGGAAAGTGTCTGGGAGGTCTACTGAGCAGCGAGGAGAGGAAGGACTGACGTTAGGGCGTCCCTCTTCCTCGCTGGCTTATCTGACACAGCAGCTTCTTGCTGGTACATCCCATTCTCCCTGAGATTTTCCACATGAAATATGGTGCAGAAAGGCTCATCACTGTAGGACCCTTTGTTCCCCAACTGGCCAGTCCATAAAGAATAGAACCCAAGAGAAGATAGTTTTGAGCTGCACTCAGGTACATCTCCAATAGGGAAGGCATGATAATTGGAATACACCAAGGCACAGGAAATTTTTGATATTCTAACTGAGTCGACCATGTGCCACGATGCCCCTGTTACAAGGTGAGATGTTTCAGAATTTACCACCCTTACAGGCGCCATTCCCCTTAGAAAATTTCAGGCTTGCTTATCTATCTGTCTGCCTGCCTGCCTGCCTATCTGCCTGCCTGCCTGCCTACCTACCTACCGATCTATCCATCCATCCATCCATCCATCCATCCATCCATCCATCCATCCATCCATCCATCCATCCATCCATCCATCATCCATCCATCCATCCATCCATCCATCCATCCATCCATCCATCCATCCATCCATCCATCCATCCATCCATCCATCCATATCTATCATCTATCTACCTACCTATCTATCTTTTGTACTTTTGTTTGTTTATTTATTTGTATATTTTAGATACTAGGTCTTCCTGTGTTGCCCGGAGTCATCCCGAACCTGTGAACTCAAGTGATCCCTAGCTTCAGCCTCCCAGATAGCTGGGATTATAGGTGTGCACCACTACGCCTGGCTATTTTTCAGAGGCTAGGTTAGGTCTTGCTATGTTGCCTGGAGTCATCTCAAACCCATGGACTCAAGTGATCCCTGACCTCAGCCTTCCAGTGCTGGGATTATAGGCACACACCATCACACCCAGTTTCCAGGCTTATTTAAATTGACAAGAACCCAGCTCTTTCTGGGAGCTCTGCTGACCTTCACAGCTGAAGCATTTTCTTCTTCCCCTCTTTCCTCGGTCCCGATTATTCCTGTTTCGCTAACCTTCATCAGTCTTTTGGGCAAGTAGTTGAGTGACACTAAATGCGAGAACTGAATGAATGGGTGAGCAGAAGAACGTGCCAGAAGCAGCCATGGGTGCCCAAGGGGAGTTGGGGCAGCCGAGGGTTTGGGGAGCTGAGCAGGCATCTGGGAAGATGGGCTGGAGACCAGAGAGAAGAAGATAAATACCCCATCTCCGCAGTGATGGAGGAGGCCTGCAAGGGCTTTTCAGGGAAGAGCTATTATAGACTCAGCTTCCCTTCTCAGCCTCGCTAAACAAGGGCTTCGTATGCATATGGGTGATGTGGTTTGTGCTGCAATTTCTCCTTTTTGTAAACCACATGCGCTGCATAAATGAAGCGGGCCTCTCCCAGATGGAGCTGAGCGGGCTGGGAAGCGGGAGGTGACGTGGCCCCCGGGAGACTCCAGGCATCTCCTAGGTTCTTCAGCCCCCGAAGATGGCGAGGTTTAACTTTTTGACACCAGTTTCTCTTTGTCCTTCCTGCTCTCTGCCACGGGATGGGGTGGGGTTGGGGGTTGCATGGGACCGTGAGCAACCTCGCAGCCATGTATGCCTGCCTGTGGAAAGGAGTTCGCTCTCTTTAGAGGAACATTTCCTGACCACACGTCTCTCATTTCCCACGTTCAGACACAACCCAGAGACCCCATCATCATCACCTGTGGCTCACTCTCAGGATGGACACAGGATACGCTCAAACCAGAATCCCAAGGTGTTGTCTGGAAGAGGAAAGCACCATGTTTCACCTGCTGTTCCTCATCCCCTCACTCTCCTCTTGAGACGATTCTGGGACAAGCTAACTCCATGTTTCCAGTTGCAAGCTCTAGATGTCATCCTCCAAGGAGAATCCTGCCGTGTATTTGGGCATCTTTTGAGACTGTTTAGCTCTGTCTCTTCATATGCAAATATGAACACACTCATTCCCCTACCCTCCCAGGGAGACGGCTGCATCTGGAGGGTTTACTTGAGTTTGGAGTCTTCCTGGAAGGGTGAAAAGCACAGCCACTAAAAAGTAGCGGGTGCATTTATTTTCCTGCTCAGCTCCACCGCAGAGGATCCTTGTCAGTGACCTTGGCAGCAAGGAAACTGGAGCTCGCTAGTGTCACGCAGGACTCCGCACAGCGCTGGGCTCCTGAAGAAATCGTCCCCTCTTGGGCGCGGCATTTGCTGTCTTCTAACAGAAGACGGAAGATCACTTGTGCACAGAGCAGAGCTGCCAGTGAAAGGACCTTTGGAAACAAGGCCAACTTTCCATTCTGCAGGTCAGAGAAAGGGACAATGGCTTGTCTGCATCAAGACCTCAGTGTTACTTATCCTCACAGGCAGGCAAGTCCTTCTGTAGCCCGGCCACCATCCTCACTCTGACTCGTGGCTCTTAATAGTAGTGGCTCGTGGTGTTTACCTTTCCAGACCCTGATGCTTCCATGTGGAACTGAGTCTTGATGCGTGTGGGGAAGACGGTGTGGAGGGTACGATCAGCTCTGTGCTGAGATCTTCGAGAAGAGGGTTCCTTCCTTCCTTCCGTCCTTCCGTTCTTCCTTCCTTCCGTCCTTCCGTCCATCCGTCTGTCCTTCCTTCCTTCCCTCCCTCCCTCCCTCCCCCCTTCCTTCCTTCCTTCCTCCCTTCCTTCCTTCCTTCCTTCCTTCCTTCCTTCCTCCCTCCCTCCCTCCCTCCCTCCCG